>JAJJWX010005186.1:0-57353 GCA_023529315.1 Papaver bracteatum | reverse complement strand
ATGTTCTTGAACTTGGGGATATTTTAAACCGGCATTCAAATTTGTATGAATACAATGCCGGTTATAGAGGTTCCGGCATGGTATTCATATAACGCGCATGCCGGTTTTTCGCTTTTTCGACATAAATGGCGGTTTCGAAAAAAAAAAACAAATTTTCGACCTCCTTGAAGCATTACCTGTGTGTTGGGGATGCTTGTATGTTGAACATGTTTACTTTCTTGAGTTGGTTCTTCACATAACTCCTCATGGTCACGAAAAATAGTGATCCAAGGGTGTTGGTTCATCATATAACTCCAATTGGGAGGTGTTATCATTAACCTGAAGATTGAAGATATGATTGTTGTTGTAGTTGAGCCAAGGATTCAAGTAGAAATTGCAAGTCTCTCTTCAAATTCATCTTCCATTTTCAAAAAAAAAAAATTCTACTCTAAATTTTTTCCCCTCCTTCTACCCACAAAAATTTCAAATAAACTCAAAAACACTAAATATATCCCCCAAATCATTAAGATTTTACTAATCTTAATTAGTAACTAATCCTAATTAGGGAGGGTTAGATTAGGAAATAATAAATTAATTACATAAGGGGTAACCCAGCTAGGATATTCGGATCCCTATTTTGTCCTCTAGTGATATCCCCCAATTAAAATCCATATCCCCCAATTAATTGTTCAAAGGAAAGAGGTTGTGTAAAACTTTTGGATACACTTTAAGAAGTTATTTTCGATTCAATTAAGTTGAAAAGCTAGAAGTTATAGCATGTTTGGATGTTAAGAAGTTGCTTCTTGACTTATGGAAGCAGAAAAGTCGGAAATTAGTTTGGGTGTACAATTTCAGAATAATTTCTGGAAACAACAAGCAAACTTTTTGTGAAGCAAACCCATTTTTTCTTCTGACTTCTGCTTCTGGAAACCAAACATGACATTAATTTATGAACGCCATTTTATGAAGCAAATTTTTTTTGCTCCTGACTTCTGCTTTTGGAAATCAAACATGTCATTAGTTTATCAACGCCATTTCATGAAGCAAATTGTTTTTGCTTTTAACTTTTAGGATTGACTTTGATTTCTCATACTCCCTCTGTTCCTTTTTAATTGGCTGGTTTCCATAAATAAATGTTTCAAAAATATAGGCTGGTTTCCTAATTGGGAAAGTCAAATGTTACTTTAATTTTTTGTGATCACTTTTCTCTTAACTTCTTTTGATGACAAGTGTCACGTGGACCATTTCACTTTACTTCTTTCGCTGACAAGTGGTATGGGGACCATTTCACTTCACTTCTTTTATTGAAAAGTGTCATGAGGATCACTTTCAATGATTAATTCTCTTAATTTCCTTATATTTCTCTAAAAATAAAACTAGCCTATTAAAAACCTGGCTTGATTGGGGTATACCTAGATTAATTGGGGTATACCCAATAAATGGACTCTTTTTAAGAGTTTTAGGGGGAGTCTAAATGGCTAAGTTACAAAATTACCCTCACCCTTTAAAAACCTATTACCCTAAATCAGTTTTAATCTTTTCATTTCATTTTCTTCTTCTTCTCTTCTTCTTCTTCTCCTCCACAACCATACCGGCTCCATCACCCCCACCACCATCAAAACTCATCGATTAATTCATTGACATCGTCGATTAGAAAACTCCCATTAATATTCATCAATGGATCCACCACGGCGTAAGGGAACTCGTATGAAAGATGCCAATCGAAAACCCAATGAGTACAACCCTGTAATTGCAAGTTTGGTTCAAAAGAAAGAGAAGAAAAAAACCGCCGAAGAAGGAGAATTCGCAGCCGCTGAAACACGAGAAATGGTGCGCTTAAGAAAGTAAGGGCCTACTTAAACTCACTCTAGTACTTCGATTTCATGTTTGCATGTCAAATTAGGTCATAAAATTCGAAATTTTGAATTGGCAGTTGCGACGCCGGTAATGTTTTTTTTATCGACCCTTCCGGGGTTTCATAGTTAGGGTATGGCCGGGAAGGTATAAGGTTGAAGAACTTGCCGGCTGTGTAGTTTTTGTAACTGCTACTAGCAGGGCCGGCAGGTTATTCAACTAAATACTTGCCGGCGTTATTTTAGTTTTAACGAAGCCGGCATCTTATTCGTTTTTCACCCTGCCGGCTACTTTTCTTTGAATGTCTCCTGATGCCTAGAATATTTAGTCCCGGAAGGGTATTTTTTAAAACTATGCCGGCGCTTTTTCAGCCGGTTATGTATGGGTAATGAACCTTGCCGACCTGTTTAGTGAAAATTCCTTGTATTTACTTTGTAAATTTGTTTGTTGGACGGAAGGCTATTTTGATGACACCCTGCCGGGTGTGGCTTAGCCGGTAAGCATCTTTTGGTCGACCTTTCTGGCTATGTGTCTGCCGGATAGGTCTTTTTCGTAGACCCTGCCGGACTTTGATGTTTTTTTTTCCTGAATTGTTCTTGTTCAGATTGCAAACGACAAAGAAGAAAGTTGCGAAAGCTATTAGTCCTCCTTCAAAACCTCCTCGTGTTGGTGGAAAACTCTTGACTTCACAACATCGGGGGGTATTAGTTGAGCCGGGAACGACAATGATCAGTATACCGAATGATTCTCAGCCACCATCTGAACCCAGTGATTCAGACGAGACTCCAGATGAAGACCAACCAATTCCATCTGGTAGAAGAGGTGATGATGATGATGTTGATGAAAGAACTTCGGTTGCTGGAGGAGGCAACAATGATGGTGATCAAGACATGCCACCTGTTGTAGGAGGTAATGATGATGATGATGATGATGGTAATAGAGATAAAGGTAAGAAACCCGTCGAATATGAAATTGTTGAAGAGGAAGAGGAACAAGAAGAAGAAGAAGAATAAGGAGATGGAGATGGAAAAAAAATTGTTGAACCCATCGAAGCTTCGGGTTCAACTTCAACCGGAGCGAGGAAGAGGGTGATCACTAAACCAACTAATTCTCACATGCCTCCCAAACTCTTCATGGTTACACTGAAAAAAGATGAGGACCCAAGGGGGACCCCAAGATATGGTGGAAAAGTTCTTTTTGGATACAAAGACTCATGGGCATGTGTGATCCATAATACTATCGTAAGTAATCTTAATCCGTCTTTGTTCTTTATTCAAGTGTGTAACTATCTTAATTAAATTTGCGTCAAGTGTTTGTATTTCTTTTCATTTTGTTTTTTTTTTTGTATTTAGGATCACAAGAATTCCATCCGTCTCATGAGGCGCCAAGCTTCGTGTTCAGTGGATCATACTTGGGATCTTGACAAGGAATGTGAGGATGTGAAAGTGATTGTGAGGAACTCCGGGTTGATGCCTGCGGTGGAGAGTTCGAATATTAATCTTGATAAAGTTATCGTCTCTGCATTCTGTGAAAGGTTTCACAGAGAGACTGATACTATGTTATTCCCATTCGGTGAGATGGAGATAACTCCCAATGATGCTCAACAAATTCTAGGCCTCTAGGTTGATGGAAAAGAAGTCACTGAGGGATTCGATAATTCGATTTCTTTCGAGAAGATTTACGATTTGAGCAAGAAATTGTTCGGTTGGAATCAGGTTCATACGGAGGCTGTTCTTGATATGAAGGATGGTCGTCTAACCAAGAAGTTTAATGTGAAAAGGTTGAGGGATACATTATGGGATACACAGTCAATCCTTAACAGGGAAGGAATGGTGAACCCAGTGTGAATCAATGCTGATGCGGCCGGTTATTTTCTATACGTCATGGGAAAATGTATCTTCCCCAACAGTTCCGGAAACCAAGTCGAGGCCGGTTACTTGCAACTATTGGATTCCTTACATAAGATGCGTGAGTATTCTTGGGGTACTGCGGTGGTCGCTTTCTTGAACAATGAGTTGACAAAATGTTCTAGGGCACTCACTAAGAAAGTTAACGGAAACACATGTCTCTTCCAGGTAATTTTATTGTCCAAAACATTTATATTACCGAATATTCTCATAAGATAAGGTTCTTACTAAACTTTTTTTTGCATAGGTTTGGATATATGAGCATTTCCCTTCCTTGTTCAAAGACAACTCCTACATCAAAGTGGATGAGAGTGTTGCGGTTCATAGGCCAAGAGCGCAAAGGTACAGTTTTAAGGGTACTCAGGATAAGGAAATACCGCAACAGCTTATGAAACTCCGAAGTGCCATCGACGAATTGACTGCAGAGGAGGTGATATTTGATCCGTATATGGATGCTAGAAATCAAGGTTTAATCCATGCTAGAAATGAAGTTGTTGCATTATACTATGGACCCTTGATGACTGTGTTTGAAGGATTTCAATGTACGATCCACATCGGATTATGCGACAATTGGGTTACGTCCAAGAAGAACCTCATTTCGATGAAGATAAGCCGTTCTTTACTGTAAACTGGGATGAGTGCACCACGTCCCAAAAAACTATTAACGTCTCTTACGCTCCACCGCCGGCTCAAGAACATTTGGACAATAGACATGACCGTAAGATCGATGTGAGTCTTTTGGACGAGGTGACCACCGGTCATGAAGCTACTGAGAAATACATGGCGTGGTACTTGGATTGGGCTCGTCCTACTGTGATTAGGAATATGACTGCTGAAGAACTGGCTCTAAAGAAGAAGTTGGAAGCGAAAGACCCATCAACATTGCTTAAGTTCTTTGTAAGTATATTTAGAGTTGTGCTTAATATTTTAAGATTGATTGCATTATTGAATCATTTTATTCATTGTTTGTTATTTAATTGAAAATAGAAGGAGCATTTGAAGACCTTTGGGAAGGTGTTGTTGTGCGCGAGAGAAAAAGGAGAGCCTTTGTCGATTGAAGAGCAAAGCAATCACATTAACTATGTTAACAATGTTGGCAATGAGGATGCTAATGAAATGTTCAAGCAACTTGAGGCTCAAGTAAAGGATGAAAAAAAAGCTAGGAGAGGAGCACAATCCAAGATGAAGGCTGATAAAAAGAGGACTCGTGGTGGTGAAGGTAGAAGCATTGGTCGTGGTGGTGAAGGTAATTCTCCAGAACGGGGCCGTGCTCGTCGTGGACGTGGTCGTGGTCAATGAATGCTTTCATAGTTTATTTCTTTATGTTGTGGTGGACAAATGTTTAAGTTAATGATGTGGACAAATGTTTTTTAAGGTTTATGGGACGTGTATTCATTTTGGACAAAAAGTGTTGGATTTCTAGTTGTTGAATGAAGGGTTTGTTTAGCTATGTAAAGTTTTAATGCATAATCCGGAATGATTCCTTAAAACTACCTTGCTGGCTGTACCAGGGCCGGCAAGGTTGTGAATTGTCAGACTTCCGGCCCTGACAAAGGAAATTGTGTAGTTATCAGGGCCGGCATGGTATAAAAATGATAACCTTTCGGCTGATTCGTGGTCGGCAATGTATTGACCCAATATAGTTCCGGCAGTTTTGTTGCAAAAAAACATTTCTCCTGATGCCTAAAACATACATCGCCGGGACGGTAACAAATTCAATACCCTTTCGGCTGAATTCTGGCCGGCAGTGTAGTGAACCAATACAGTTCCGGCGGTTTTGTGGCAAAAAACCTTCTCCTGATGCCTAAAATCTTACACGACCGGCATGGTAACAAATTTAGGACCCTGCCGGTCTGACTGCGTCAGCATTTTGGAGAAAACATACCTCGTCGGCGTATTCAAAATTCAAATTTTTTGCAAGTACAATTTCATTAATTAACTTGTACTTGGGCACTATAACGGCCAAATTTGACCACCATCCTATAAATACACTATTTCTCTCTACAAAACAACATACAAATAGTTCCATATACTCTCCAAAGCTCATATCATCATACACTCCATCTAACTCACTCAATATCTCTCTACAAACAACAATGGCATCGTTTGATTCGAATGAAGATTTGGCAATCACCAAATCATGGTATGCGGAAAATCGACTTAGATGTCAATCCTCCGAAAGAGAGGATTCCACAACCTTTTGGGCTAGGGTACACAACAAATTTAGCGGCGAGTTTGGGAATCCTAATGCAAGAATTATTCAACAAGTCCACGCTAGGCACCTAGTAATCGAAAATGCGATACTCGTTTTTTTAGCTCTCCAACCCCAGATTTTCAACGCTCGCCCCTTTAACTTGTCCATTTAACAATTTGTAAGTATTTTTGTGGTTTATTTTACGTAACCCATGTTATTTTATCTTCCAATGAAACACCACTAACAAATGTAAGTTTGGTTTTGTAGCATGAAGTCGTGAAAGAGCGCTACTTGGAGGAAAATAGGGAAGCATTCTCTTTCGATGAAAGCTATCACTTCTTGGCATAAAGAATCCTGAAGGATAACCCGGAATACTTGGATGTCGTATCGTCTTCGGAGGAGGAAGATTGATGGTTTTAGAAGTTTTTGTATAGGTTTTGTGGGTATACCTCTATGTAATCCCTCACGAGACTATAACTCGTCCACTAGGGTCGCCTAGGGGTTTAAAGGCTTGATGTACATGCTAAGTACATTCGTTTTTATGTTTCAATCAATGTAGTAACCAAAATTGCATGAATAAAGTGAATTACATCTTCCATATTTTCTGTTTTCTGTTTGGTATAAGTACAAGTCGGCAAGGTTATAAATCCTTAACATGTCGGCTACAGGTCAGCCGGCAGTGATAAAAACTATTTGCTTGACGACGGTATGACCGCCGGTATTGTAGGAAAATTTTCCATGCCGACCATAAAATTATGTTCCAAGATAGTCGGCGTGTTCTTCAACCGAGACAATGCCGGCGGTCATAAGGTCGGCAGGTTATTCAAAGTGGACCCTTCCGGTTGAACTATAGTCGGCAGGTTATTCAAAGTGGACTCTGCCGGCTACACTTGTCCGACACCTTATTCAAACCATGACCTTGTCGGCCTTTGATAATTTTCAAAACCAAATTTTTTTGATCGAAATTAAAATCATAAGACAAATGAAAGGTTTAATCTACTGATTTCTTATTTTCAAAATTTTAATCTAAACTCAATTAGTTAACCTAATCAGAATTTTAATGTTAATTAACCAAGGGCATTTTAGCCATTTAGAAAATATAAGGTTAAGGGGTGGCTTGGCTTGGCTTTACTTCATAATGACCCTATTTCATCTTATTGTGTATACCCCAATTAATCTGGGTATACCCCAATCAAGCCAGGATTAAAAGGAACGGAGGGAGTATTATTTTATGGAATTTCCTTTTTATAAGGTCGGTTCCTATACGGATGCCAAATCAATATGAGTAAGTGTATGCGACAAATACATATGGAAAACTAATAAATTTATCAATTTGTCGTGCGAGGCAGAGTCTTTTCCGAGCGGTAGAGTCTTGACCGCTCGGTAAAGACTCGATGGCAGGATCAAGTAAATGTCGCCAGCGACATAATTTTGGTTGCTCGGTAAAATGTACGTCGCTCAGTATTTTGTCAAACAAAGGTTATTTTGTCAAAAAAAAAAAGGTTGTAAATCAATCATCTATATGTACATATTCAATATCTCATACAATTCAACTCATAATGTCTCTGTACTTTTCATAATTTCATTTTGAATCATTGTATTTCATTCCGTATATGGATTCTGTTTTTAACATGGCTAAATTTATAAAGAACCAATGTTTAGCAGAAAAATTACAAAGAATATCATTTTGAATCATTGTATTTCATTACGTATATGGATTCTGTTTTTAACATGGATGAATTTATAAAGAACCAATGTTTAGCAGAAAAATTACAAAGAATATGAATAACCAAAAGATTATTATTACATGAAACTAGTTGGAAGCCTAACAAGCTAAGCTCCAACGACATACTACTACATTAATTGAACAGGCTGTTGTGTTAACCTACCAGCGAGCCTCATGGGTAACCTAGCCAAGGGAGCCGAAACGGCGGGGGGGTGAGATTGTGTCACAATGAGGGAAAACTAACACTACCTTCCATGTTAATTCCTGCAATATTATGCCATTGGGACTCGAACCTGGACCTCCTGTAGCGCATTAAACTTTGGGGAACGAGGATGACCAGCTGATCTAGGGGCCGTTCTTGATGACCAAAAGATCGTGAATAGGGAACTTCAAAGATGAATAACCAAAATAATTTCCTTTCCGCAGAGATTTTTTTCAAAAAATCCAGGCAAGTGTAAGATTCTTGCAACGACCATTGAAACAATGAATGCACCATTTAAAAAAATCAAAGACATATATAATAGTTACAATTAGTTTAATTTACATGTAATTGTTAGTTATTATAACTAAAATGTAATTTTTTGTTTCAAATGAAATAAATTTATCGCTAGCGGCTTAGACTATGCCGCTTGATCTATGGATACCGGTACCGGTCTTCTCTATCTTAATGTTAGTTCTAATTAAAATTTAATGAATGTAAAACCGGTTTGGATCTGAACATTAAGTAAGATAGTTTTCATTTGAAATTAAATTACATCTTTAAACTACAAATTTCCCAGATCATTAAACATCCATCATGTTGTTGTTGGATCAAGAGTGGTGTTAAACATAACAGATGGCTCACTGATTTGAATCTTAGGTGGTTGATCAGTAAAATCAAGAGAATCATCTCCGTAGCCTTGAAAATTGACCTGAGAGGGATCATCCGTGCATTGGAGAACATGATAACAATCTTGAAATGGGTGAAATGATGATCTGTTTGAGGAAATTAGTATATAGGAAGTAATATTGTCGAGCTGCTTAAATGTTCAACCCCCACCAGAAGTTTGTATCTGAGATGTTTCCATGTCAACACCTATATCATCGGGTGCTAGTTGAGTCACCGACACAATAGTTGGGGTAAAACGATGACTTCTTTGACTTCTAAGAGTTGAACCTTCACCACTAAAAGTTGAACCATCACCATTAAAAGGAGAACTTCCACCACCAAGAGAGGAACCTTCACCACCACCATACAACCATCATAAATGGACGAAACTGGAGTAGATATGCTAAAGATCATATTGTCTCTCAATTGGTCCATCTTTTATAAGTGGAATGCTTGTAATATTTGTACTAGATCATACTCGTTTACCCAACCTGATATTGCTATGGTATAGCTTGTATCGCCAAATATGAATTAGTACGATTGAGAGCTTGAGAAGTAACTGGAACCACAATAGTCTCCCCTCTAATACAATAATTGGGATAGAGCGATGACTTCCACCACTTCTTTGAATTCTAGGAGTTGAACCTTCACCACCAAAAGTTGAACCATCACCATTAAAAGAATAACCTCCACCACCGAGAGTGGAATCAGTACCAACATGACCACCAAAGTTAAACAATCACCATTAAAAAGAGAACCTCCACCACCAAGATTGGAACCTATACCGCCATTGTAATACCTAGATATTCGTCAGTGGTTGGCCGAATGGAATATTTCCTAACACCGAGGCCTTTTCAGCACAATTGGATCCAGAGTTTGAAGAAAACTTTGCAGTTAAGCGTTCTCAGGTGGGAATAATCCAAGGATGGGTGACCTCCCGGGAAGTTTCTGCTAGATTACCACAGCAATGCCCGTTCAAAACCCTACAATACCAGATAACCGCATTGTCTAAGTGAGGACAATATTAGTGGAGAGATGGATCATTACAACCATCATAACAACCACCATGAACGCAATGGTGCCCTTTCAAAACCATACACTGCCGAATAACCACAGTGGCTAAGTTGGGACATTATCGGTGGAGGGACGAGTTATTACAACCACCATGAATAAAAAAACTAGAGTAAATATGCTAAACTTCATGTTATCCCTCAATTGGTTCATCTCTTGCAATTGTGGAGTGCTTGTAATCTTTGTACTCGGTAGTACTCGTTAAACCTTCTCTGATATTGTTGCGGTGTATCTTGTACCAAATATAAATTAGTCTGGTTAAGACCTTGATAAGTAATTGGAACTATTGAAATGGTAGGATAGATGACGATAAATATCTTTGGCTAATAAGATACGAAAAGGCGGCGGGCATTGATCATAGAGAACTGTAAGGAAGAAAATCATCATCAAGTGAAGTCCTACCTAAATCTGGCACATCTATCCCACCTAAATTTTGTGGTTTCCTAACAATATTATGTTTGCAAATATGATTAAACCAATCAAGGTATTCAATTTCATTGCAAGGCACCTGAACTATATTTTCAACTTATTCCTAGTGTTGACCATTCCTTAACAAATATAACCGATCATCACGAGAGATTCCTCGCTTGGAAGGAGGTTGATGGTGTTACTTTTCTTCCTTGTAGTTGAATAAGGTGTCTTTCGTACATCTAAGTACCAAACATCATTATCAGAAATAATATTGTATAACACAATCCGCTTTATTCTTAGTCGCAGGATCCTTCGAGCTTCCACACTTTGTTACTTTTAAAATATTTTATACGGCATGTCAACAATGTTAAGGCTTGTGTTTATACAGTTGTTGAAACTTATGAATAAAGGAAGTATTTTGACTATCAGTATTCTAACCTAACAACCAATTACCGGTTTGGTACTTACTATAACTGGAAAGACGACTTTTATTACAAAAATAAGGTTCGCCAACGTGGAAGTAAGTACACCACATGTACGGATAACAATAATATTGGCGTTTTGGTGCATTACAAATTCAAAAAATCAAAATCAAAATATAAATAAATGATAGATTTGAATTGTGATTTTTACCTCCAACACTGCCCCATTTAAGCTTGGTTTGGAGCCTGACCATTCACTAAGGCTTATACAATTCAGCTATAAAGTGAAGACCTCCAGTCATATGTTGGTGCTAGCCTCAACCTTCTAACTCTTCTGGAAAACCAAGTAACATTACAGAGTTAACATTTGTTAATAAATATTAACCTAATACGTATAACACTAACATTTCTCGAGCTCATAAGAATGTACATGAAGTTGTGCGCCATTACAACAATATTGTATATTATGAATTTCGCTCGCCGTATGAATGATTCCAGTAATGTCAAATGGTTATAGTATTTGCAAGACTAAATAGAAGATTATGAATTGTTTCTTAATGTTGTTGGTAGCGGGCTACCCGATGACTTCAAGCTCTCTTATTTCACAATATACCAATTTAGGGGTAGAAATATCTATACCAGGACCAAGACATGCACAGATATAACTCTAGCTCAATGAATGCTTTAAATAAGCATGTATATTTTGGAAGCTGATCTATCTGGAGGTGGACCAAGTTGATGGTCCAAAGACAAACCAATGCCCCTCTACTACTATATTAATAGGGGGCGGTGGGTCTTTTAGGACATAGGTAGGATTTTTAAGGGAGACGTGAAAGGTTAGATCATTGGTTTGTACTTGGACCATCAAAGTTGGCACGTTTTTTAGGTTTTCTGGAAGTTATTTTATACATTAGACTGAAGAATTTAGGGTCTAATTAACTTGCAAATGAAAAATAGAGATGGATATTAGTTTTATTTCTAATAATAAGAGTACGCCGTTAACTAAGAAAATAAACAATACTTCAAAATTCATGATTTTTTTCTTCTATAAGTCACAGATTCAAACATACATGCATGGATAAATCATTTGAATGTAGGAGCGAGTATTTTCTAATCTATATTTTTAATCCGTAATTTTTTTTTGTACCAAATAAATCTCAAACTCATCTTTTTTGAATTATCGTCCAAAAATTATACTACTACGACACTATAGACGAGTATTTTCTGATCCTTGATTCTTGCATCTATAATCTAACCAGGTTGTAGATAATGAATAAGTACACAAGCTCATTGATGGGATTTCTTCTATCAAACAAATATTTATGACAATGATCCTATGAATTTGTTAATCGTACCTACATCAATTAACCAACTAATAAAGTTATTCTAGTTGGTCAGGACTTTGCTTCCGAGCCTTGACATGGTACCAATCTCAAATTTCTAATTAAAGTGCCAAGGTGTTGGAACAAAGTAGTGTGTACCATGATTTTTTCACCCGTTGAATTTTGTTTTCACCCAAGTATTATAAAAATTAACCATGTTACCCTAATTCCTACTACAAACTAACAAACAAGAAACATCGAAAGTGAAAGCTAGCGACTCCTTAAATATTTTTTTTTTGTTTTGTGATCAGTGTTAGAGCACTTCTCGGTCGAACTCGCAAGCGTTGCTATCTCAAGCTTGTTGTCAAGTTTAGTTGCCAAAAATATAAGCCTTGATTTCTAGTCTACTCATAGCTAAGTCTCAGACTAGGATAAAAAGTGTAGTTAAGCTCTAAAATCCACGACGTTTATCATATAAAGACGAATAACTACTCAAGGAACCGGTGGAACTTCATCGACTAAAAGGTATATATGTGGAGACTTGAACTTATCTATCACTCAAAATGTCTATCTACTCTATCTCCTATCTTGAGAAAAAAGTCGTATTGTTATATATAGACTTCAATTATACACATTTGCTATTTCGATCCGAGTTTATCTCGCTTATCTTTTCTCAAAATATGTGTTGGTAAGTTTTCAATTTGGCCAAATTCATCTTTACAAGTGACGAATGTCATGTTGATTATTTCAATATCTTGAAATTTCTTTGATGAAAAATAGTGTGTGAATAACCTATATTTAACATCCTCTAAGAATGTTTCAATGATTGAAATAAAGAGTTTAGAACATGTAACCATCTTTGGATATAAGCATATAATGTGTTCCCGCATTAGTGTATAAGTCCAAAATCGGGAACCAAATGTATGCATACTTGTGTGTGTACTAAATGGTTGATGGAGACTGGGTAAGTATGTGTACCCATACGCATACTGGCGGAAGTTCACGTCCGTGAATTTCCGATGAGTTTGGAAATCAAAACCAACTCAATATGGTTACCTAAGTAAGCATACCCGTACGCATACTGGCGGAAAGTTCACGTCCGTGAATTTCTGTTGAGTTTGGAAACCAAAACAAACTCAAATCCGGTTACTTAAGTACGCATACCCATATGCATACTTAAATGTCTTACTTTCTAAAATTGGTTTATTCGTGGACTTAAATTTATATAAGCTAAGGAATGCATATTTAAAAACCGTGGCTATAAAGTTCATGAATTGATTTGAGTGAATCAAAACCGATTATGCTTCGATTGTGTCTTGTATACTTCTAAGAGATCTAAGCAATTGAACAACTCTTGAACTAGTTCATTTGAGTCATTTGAACTAGTTATGGTGAAGATGAATAAGGTTGATATGAAAGTGCTCATATCGCTAACCATTTGGTTAAGTATTGTTGAACCAACGACTTTTACACATTTAGGTACAGTTACTTAAACCTAAATGACGTATGTTTCATTTGTGTATAACAAGCTAAGTTCGATCTAACGGTTGAAACATATTAGCTTGAATCTAATCAGGTTTTCATCTAACGGTGAATATTGAATGATTTGTTACCAAGGTAACTTATATTGCAAACCCTGATTTGGAGACTATATAAAGGAGAACTCTAGAAATTTGGAAAGGTAATCCTCACACCTCCTGTGTGATACTAGTTGTATAAGCTAGAGTCGATTCTCTTTTAACCTTAGGTTTCTACCGAGACCCTGTAGGTTAACGACTCGAAGACTTCATTGGGATTTTGAAGCCAGGCCCAACTATTTTCTCTGTAGTTGCGTGATCTGATCTTGATGTTTCTATCGTATTGAGTACAATTGTTAAATTTGGTTCGTGATTAATTTCTCCGATAGGAAAGATAGAAAAGTAATCACAAACATCTTCGTCTCATCGTTTGTGATTCCGCAATATCTTGTTTCGCTAGTGGATTAAGATTATTGTGAGGTGATTGATAATTCTAGGCTGTTCTTCATGAATATAAGTCTGGTTTATCGATTGGTTCATGTTCACCTTGATTTATCAAAAGACGGAACAAAACTTGTAGGTATTTCTGTGGGAAACAAATTTATCCATTCTTGTAGACTTTTCTGTGTGATACATATTTTTTTATTAAAGTCTTCAACTTTGGGTCGTAGTAACTCTTGGATCAGAGATGTAAGGAGCGCAAATGAACCTTGGATCGGTGTGATATTGATTGGGGTTCAAATACAGTCCAGCCCGAAGTTATTTTGTAGTAGTATAGTGTCTGTAGCATCTTAATACAATGTCTTTTTTCTGCATTTGCGGTTTCCTCGTTAACAAAACTTCTGGTGTCTGTGTTATTTCTTTTCCACATTATATTTTGTTATATAATTGAAATATCACAGGTTGTGCGTTGAATAGATCAATTGGTAAATCCAACCTTTGGTTGTTGATTGAAATTGATTGATCCTTGAACATTGGTCTTTGGTACCGTTCAAGATATTTCTCTTGTATTCAATCCGGCTCACAGATTTATATTTGTTTGAGTGAGGATTGAATCGATAAATTGAGATATAACAACACCACCCAATATTTTACAAAGTGGGATATTGTTAGTGAAAAAGTGGGGGTCTAACAACACCACCCAATATTTCAATTAGAAATATGTATGGACAACTCCGAGTTGTTTTCTAGAGAATCAACTAGACAGTTAGACTCAATCAATAGAAAATACTCAAGGAGTTATTATCTAAATCTCTCGATTTGATTTACTCAAGCAAATATGATTCGCGAGTATAATCAAAGAGAGATAACTTGGATGGTACTAAAGACCAATATCCAAGTGTCAATCAATTTAAATCAACAACCAAAATGGTCGGATATTCTAATTGATTGAACAACACACAACCTGTATTATTTCAATTATATAAAAATATAATGTGGAAAAGAAATAACACAGAAACCAGAAATTTTGTTAACGAGGAAACCGCAAATGCAGAAAAACCCTGGGACCTAGTCCAGATTAAACATACACTGTATTAAGCCGCTACATACACTAGCCTACTCCAAGTTAACTTCGGTCTGGACTGTAGTTGAACCCCAACCAATCTCACACTGATCCAAGGTACAATTATGCTCATACGGCTCTGATCCCAGCAGGATACTACGCACTTGATTCCCTTAGCTGATCTCACCAACAACCAAGAGTTGCTACGACCCAAAGTCGAAGACTTTAATAAACAAATCTTTCTCACACAGAAAAGTCTACAGGTAATAGATAAATTCGTCTCCCACGAATAATCCTACAAGTTTTGTTCCGTCCTTTGATAAATCAAGGTAAACATGAACCAATCGATAAAACTAGACTTATATTCCCAAAGAACAACTCAGTTTCATCAATCACCTCACAATAAACTTAATCCACGCATCGAAGAAGATTATTGAGGAATCACAAACAATGAGACGAAGATGTTTGTGACTACTTTTATCTTGCCCATCGGAGATAGAAATCTCAAGCCAATTATTACAATTGTACTCGTACGACAGAAATATCAAGATCAGATCACATAACTACAAGAAAAGTAGTCTCGGTCTGGCTTCACAATCCCAATGAAGTTTTTAAGTCGTTAACCTAGTTTTAGAAGAAGAAAACCAAAGGTTAAAGGAGAATCGACTCTAGCTTAGAATAAACTAGTATTACACGGGAAAGGTGTGTGGGGATTAGTTTCCAATGGCTAGAGTTCCCCTTATATAGTCTTTTAAATCAGGGTTTGCAATCAATGTTAGCTTAATAACAAAGCATTAAATATTCACCATTAGATGAAAACTTGATTAGATACAAGCTAATATCTCTCAACCGTTAGATCGAAAACTTAGCTTGCCATAGACACATGTACTTGACGTTTTGGGTTTGTGTAACCCTACCCAAACGTGTACAATGGTTGGTTCAATATTAGTCAACCAAATGGTTAGCCAAATGATAACTTTCATATCAACCATATTCTTCTTCACCATAACTAGTCCAAATGACTCAAATGAACTAGTTAGAGAGTTCTTCAATTGCTATGAGATCTCAAGTATTACAAGAGACACAATTGAATCAAAAACGATGTGATTCACTCGAACTATTAATCATGAACTATAAATCCATGGTTTGCAAAAGCATCCCTTAGTAATTTAAGAATAAGTTCATGAACAACGTTTTCATACATAACCTCTTGAGTTCGCGGACTCAAGATAACCGGTTGAAGTTAATAAACTCCAGCAGAATTTCTCGGGATGAGAACTTCCGTCAATTCGCGGACTAGGTTCGCGGACTGCACCTGAGCTTCAAATTCAGTAGATATTTTCGGGTTCGAGAACTTACGCTAGTTCGCGGACTGAGTTGCTGCTCACGTTCCGGTTCCACTTGATCAACAAAGTTCGCAAACTTTGGTTCAAGTTCTAAGGACTTATACATATATGTGTTGCCACAACAATGTTTATATCCCCCAATAGTTATATAGTCTAAATTCTCATTTCAATCATTGAAACATTCTCAGAGGACGTCATATAGTTTTTTTCACGAACTAGTTTTCGTCAGAGCGATTTTCAAAGTGATTGAAACATAACATGACTTTCGTCACTAGGCAAAGATGAACTTGGATAAAGCGAAAGCTTTACCAAGACACATTTCGAGAAATAGATAAGCGAGATATACTCAGCTTGAAATGTCACATGTGCATATTCTTAGTCTATATAGTAAAACGACTTTTGTCTCAAGATAGGAGATATAGTAGATAGACTTTTGAGTGATAGATAAGTTCAAGTCTCCACATACCTTTTAGTCGATGAAGATCCATTGGTTCCTTGAGTAGTCCTTCGTATTGTATGATGACCTCCATGGAGTTCTTGAGCTCAACTACACTTTCTATCCTAGTCCGAGACCTTAGATATATAGTAGACTAGAAATCAAGATTATATAGTTTTAATCACTAAGATTGACAAACATTCTTGAGATATCAACGCATGAGAGTTTGTCTGAGCAGTGCTCTAACACAAAATTGTACATTAGTTGGTTCAACACTAGTTAACCAAATGATAACTTTCATATCAACCATATTTTTCTTCACCATAACTAGTCCAAATGACTCAAATGAACTAGTTAGAGAGTTGTTCAATTGCTTAGATATTTATGTACTATACAAGACATAATTGAAGCAAAAATGATGTGATTCACTCGAATCGATTCATGAACTATAAAGACACGGTTTGCAACAGCATTCCTTAGTTTATTAAGATTAGTTCACAAACATCGTTTTTAGACATAACCTACTCAAGTTCGCGGACTGGGTTCGTGGACTTAAGTTCCCGGATGGAGTTCACAAACTCCAGTAGAAATTCTCGGTCGAGAAATTCCGCTAGTTTGCGGACTGAAGCTCACACACTTCTCCGGTTTCACTTGATCAACAAAGTTCGCAAACTTCGGTTCAAGCACTAAGGACTTATACATATATGTGTTTCCACAAGAATGCTTATAATTATATTGTCTAAACTCTCATTTCAATCATTGAAACATTCTCAGAGGGCGTTATATAGTTGTTATTCACAAAATATTTTTCGTCAGAGCAATTTCCAAAATGATTGAAACATAACATGACTTTCGTCACTAGGTAAAGATGAACTTGGTTAAAGTGAAAGCTTTACCAACACATATTTCGAGAAATATATAAGCGAGATATACTCAGATCGAAATATCATATGTGTATATTCTTAGTCTATATAGTAATACGACTTTTGTATCAAGATAGGAGATAGAATAGATAGACTTTTGAGTGTTCAAGTCTCCACATACCTTATAGTCGATGAAGATTCACTGGTTCCTTGAGTAGTCCTTCGTCTTGTATGATGATCTCCATGGAGTTCTTGAGCTCAACTACACTTTATATCCTAGTCCGAGACCTTAGCTATAGTAGACTAGAAATCAAAGACTTTATAGTTTTGATCACTAATATTGAAAAACATGCTTGAGATAGCAACGCATGCGAGTTCCACCGAGCAATGCTCTAACAAGATGTATGATCTATATAGTGTGACATGATCTACAATCACATAATCATCATGGTTGGTGCATGATTATTTCCACAAAATATATACGCAGTAGAAAATAAACATTTGTTCCAATATAATATAAAAAAAATATCAATTTCAGATACATGTTTTGATACATATGCCCGAATATATATATATCCTTTTTTTACGATGTACATATGTATATGTACAGACACAAACCAAGGCACAAATAAATTTTGGTTCTCATATATGTTTTAGTCGGGTAACTTCAAATATTTTGTTGAAATATTTCAGTTTGTGTAGAAATAATATACTTTTTTTGTGTGTATATAAACGACAATCACTGGATAATATTAACAGTGCATTAATTGTACATTAACTGAATGTAATAAAGTTACTAATGCATATGCAATGGAGATTAATTTTAGAATATTCTTCAGAGTGAATTTTGAAAAAAGATATCGTATTTAATTTTTCATTTCATTATTAAAAGTCTTCGTTTCTCAGTTTTCGGTCAAAATTTTGGGCAAAATATACTCCATTGACATGGAGCATCACTTTTTCAAGAAGACAACTTATTGAATGGTCATTACATGTTACGAAGACTATCATCTATCCGATTGAATATGTTTTATCATTCTTGTATATAAGGTCGGTTCTTGGAATCCTTTCCGTGTCGGAATTATCCATTTTTCACCGTTACAAGCATGCTACTTTAGTTTTATTTTTACCCATGATGTACTGGATATCACCATAACTACGAGCCACATTAGGAAAAATTACTTTCGCATTCACCATAATTTTTTTATTCTATTTATATATGGATTAAATTACATTGTTGAATTCTTTTGCTCTAAAACTACATCGCCACTGAAAATATACCTTGTGATTCATTTTTTTTTTTTTGAAGAAAAGTATTGTATTAAGAAAAAAAAACCCATATACAAGAGAATTTTGGAAATTATGAGCTCATATAGATCCCAATTACTCCAAACAAGGATGCAGTTTACCAATCTATAAATGTCAGAGTCACAAGACCATAAAACCAATAGCTGCTTAACAAGTTCAATTATTTAAAAAAATTATTATGTTTAGCTCCACAAACATGGTTGTTCCTCTCAACTTCCATATGGATCAGCTGACTACGTAATGAAGTATGTAGTACTAGACCTCCTAATTAACTCTTCCATGCAACACATTACAAGTTCAAGCGCCAAACAACTCCAAAAAAGTTCCTGGAAAAGGCCATGACATTCTGAAAGCCCTGATAAAATAATCCCACACCTTAAAAGAGTAAGTGCAGTGAATCAAACATTATTAGTAGTTTCCTTTTCTAAGTTACATAGAGCACATAGGTCACTATATATTAATGTTTATGCCTCAAAATGTCTCTAGTTGGAATATCAGTATGGAAACCTTCCCTGAGAATCGCCATGCCTTATGATTCAAAATTTTGCTAGTGGATTCAAATGAGATTCGCCAATCAAAATTTGCAATGTTAACCATTATATAATGTGAACTACACAAGTTACCTCGGAACTTGATATATACTCCCTCTGTCCTAATTTAGATGAAGGTGTATGTGTTTTCACACATATTAAGAAAAAAGAGAGAGATTAAAAACTTTCCAAATCTACCCTTATTAATATCTTCTAAAATATTTAAATTTTAAGTTTTTAATTCCTAGATTTTAATGTGGATTTGGAATCTAGTGTATTTTTTAAAAATTTCATATGGAAAATTGAGTTTATATTATATTTTATGTTTGTATATGATTCCAAAGCATGGACAAATTAGGAAGATTTATGGAGTAAATATGAAAACCTTCATGTAATTTGGTACTTGAAAAAATCCCTTCCCCTTCATCTAAAATAGGACGTAGGAAGTACAATATATGATTCAAAAAAAAAATCTGGCTTTAAATGGGAATGTGCTCCAAAAACTAAAAACCACACCCTAAACCAAAGTTTTCCTACGAACGCAATATGTGCCTTGCGATGGTTAGGGAAGAAGTGTCCCTTTTTCGCTACCCTATGAACTTGTATTTCTTCTGAATAGCGCTTTAAAGAACTCTTCAACCCAAATAACCTTATTCCATGGGCTTTTACTCTCCGTGGTTTGGGTTTCCTTCTTCATCAGCACACTATAATTGAAGTCTTCTTTCTATCTTTCTCCTGACTCCTACTTTGATCGGTTCACATTACATTCCCGTCAACATATACATATTTAACATTGTAACTCCCATAAAAACATGTTTAATTATTTCACATATACCTAAATAAAACTAAAAATTAATTATCTTAAATCCAAAAATTGAATTAGTAAGGAAACAAACTCACCAGATCAAAAATCTTTGAAATAGAACATATTTGTAATCTTTCTCCGGACATTCTAATATAACTAGAACAATTTGAGTTATATGGTTTAAAGGTGTTATAAAATAAAAACCCCACCAAGGATATCTTCAGATTCTTTCTTTAAAATATAAGGGGATTATACTCGTGCCCATTTGCAAACTCAGATCACCACCACCTTTTTAGTTTGATTAAATAACTTACTCTTGATATCTAGATATATGGACATGGAGTATACCAGTACCAACTTTTTGACGAGTATTTTCGAACACCCATTCTTTATTTTGAGTCCAATTTAGTTTATTTGGTACGGTGTTGTTTAATACTTTGCCTTTACTGTTTTTTTTCCCCGCCCTTGCATTAGTTATTCTGAAAAAAATAATTAGTATATCAAGAAATTTGGAGAGAAGTAGGTTTAAGTTAAAATTTTGGAGAAGAAATGTCGAAAAGGTATGAAGAAATAAGATGAATGTGTACATGTTTATATGCGCTAGAGAACTGACCTTTTGAGATAAAGATCGATTCGACCGTTAGAGACACAGTCTTTATCGAGGGTCACAATCTCTATCCCTCGAAAGAATTTCTTTCGCTTATGCCATTTTTAATAGCGGCGTGGCGAGTTTATCAGGCCATCTGGCATAGGGAATAATTTTTTTAGCCATGACGCTGGTTCCCATATACTGCTCGATAATTTATAAAAAGCCAGCGAAATAAAGTCTATTGATCGACGTTGTGGTCGTCGCTTAGTGGCCATCATCAATGTCTAATACCAATCCTCTCTATAAATATACAATCTCATGCAACTACCATCTCTACACCAAAATTGCTAGTGCTCACTTCACTCGAGAAGAAGATGTTTTTTTTTATTTCATCCTAGATATCAGTTGCAAGAGATATAGAGATATCATTTTAACCACTTTTAATTTATTGTACATTGTGTTTCAAATGTTTATAGTGTTAGCTAGTAATGAAATTCAAGAAGAACAAATATGAGCCTCCAAAATAGATTTTCCTATATCAATAAGGATGTGAGAAATATGTGTAAATTTTGTGCATGATAAAAGAAAATCATCCTGAATTTTCCATCGAAGAACTAATGAGCATCATATTAACTTATTATTCCATAAAATTATAGCTCATTCGAAATCCGTTGAAGGCAAAAGAAATGGGTCATGATGGATGATATAAACTCTATAGCATTCATGTGCAAGAATTTAATTTTGATTAAGTGTTATGTAATTATATTGTTATGTGATGCGATCGCCTTTTTAAATCAAATGTATGGTCTAATTAAAACTTAATGAAATATAAAATAAGTTTGGAATTAAACATTCATTTCAAGATCATTTTCATTAATAAAAACAAAACAATTACATCAAAAATTTTGAACTTCAATTACATCCATAAAATACCGATTTCCTGACCATTAAAGATCCATCCTACCATGTGTTATGCGTCAAGAATGGTGTTCTATGTAGAATAGATCTCACTGGTTTGACTCTCAATTGGTGATTGAGTACTCTCATATGAGTCGTCTACAAAACCTTAAAAGTAACCTGAGGGGGATCATTCATGTACTCTTGTAAATCATATGTTAAACCAAGAAAGGCATGATCAAATTCATCACGCGGCTGCTGGATCAAATCTTCATCTTGTTGCCAATCTGGACCATCCATTTCTAAAACTAACCATTCATCATAAGAAATATATCTACTTTGACTGGGGTTGGTAGCTTTCACCTTTCTTCGTATCAGATGAAGAAGGTGTTTCGCCATAATACCAAAAACCAAGATATATGACTGCCAACAAAATCCATAGTGTCTGTAATGGTTTAATACAGTGCATTGTTAAAGTTATGGACTAGGTTCAGGGTTTTTCTGCATATTGGAGTTTTCCTCGTTAACAAAATTTCTGTTGTCTTGTGTATATTTTCTGCATTATATTGTTTATATTTACAATAAAAATATCACAGTAGTTTATTAAAGAACCTACAAGATTTATTCATGCGAATTTGTATCTTGAAAGAAAGATTACAAGACTTATTCTTGTGGGAATTCGGTTCCTATAACAGTTCGGTACATACTAGGTTGATACTTGGATATTGATTTTGAGATTTTCCAAGTAAAACTTATCGAAATATTATATTGTCGATCTGTGCTACTGATTGTGAAAAATTTGTCCATACAGATTTCTGAACGAAGAAATTAGTGAAGTACTTGGTACCCTAACCCTTTCAAATAAAATTGTTGGTTAAGTGCATTTACCATTTAAAAATTTGTATCGATGATAAATAAATGATGGAAACATATTATCGTTCTTACCTACAACACTCCCCGAAAACCATTCAGGCTTTCTTTGGAACATAGGCATATCACCGAGGGTTATGTAAAGTTCTGATGAAATTGCAGACACCCATGTTGGTGCTCGCTCTAAATCTTCTAACGATTCGAGAAAACCAAGTAATGTCGCTAAACTAGCATTTGGAAATTGAATATTGCGCTATTGTCCATTACGCAAACACAATTATATATTCTAGCTCCTCATAATGTTCATGGAACAAATATGGTGTTTTTGTTATCATGCTTTCGTTCATTTTCCTAGCGTAACACCTTAAAAAACTTTTAATCTCAGACACCATTAATCAATGGGCTTTTGGTTTTCTATGATCTGGATTTCC
The DNA here is from genome assembly GCA_023529315.1 of Papaver bracteatum. Lineage (NCBI taxonomy): Eukaryota > Viridiplantae > Streptophyta > Magnoliopsida > Ranunculales > Papaveraceae > Papaver > Papaver bracteatum. The sequence continues at coordinate 34,503 of JAJJWX010005186.1, read as the reverse complement.
ATCTAGATCATCCGAGTATAATTGAAGTTGGTCTCTCCATCTTCCTCCCTAAACATGTACAAATCTAACGATGTAACTCTAAATTAAAGTTAGTTGAATGTAAATAAAACTAAATCTGTAAATTGTATTACAAGAAGAAACAAACTTACTACATTCGAAATCCTTGAAAAGAACGTATTTGTAGTCTTCCACGATCTCCCCTCATTTAAAACACTAAGTCATATGAGATCCCATGTCTCACGGTGAGTGTGCACCCCCCTCAAATTAAATGTGATAAAAGATTTCACACAGAGCAATTCTGGAAAGGACAAGTGGCAGGACTCTATTGGTTGGAGCATTAAAATTTAAATTACACTCCATTTACACCTTATATTTAACTGGCCGTTTGTAACCCCGTTAGCCAAAACGTGGGTATACAACACTTACATGCATATTTTCATCTAAATAATTACTTACACTTGGTTCACACCAAATACTTAACTGGACGTTACTCACGTCCGTTAGGTATAAATACACATGTCCGTTAAACTCTAAGAAAACTAAAACCTAAAGAAAACCCTCTGAGTCATCTCATCACTTATTCTTCTCAATCGTCTCATCTCTTAACTGTAGCCGCAAAAAATGATTTGATTCAAAATTTTAAACTGCAGTTGAGGGATTGAATCTTCCGTAGCAGTTTAAGTATGTATTTTTTGGTAATTGTGAAGAAGAAACTTAAATTGATCGAGGAGGTTATGGTGAAGAGGAAGAATAATACACCTTCAAGAAGGTATAAGAATAAACAAACCCAAATTAAAATATGTTTTGTTGTTATGGATGTTTAATATTTGTTCTCAATGCAAAAAATTAGCGATTTCAAATTTGTGGATTTTGATTTCGATTTTGAAATTGCGTTTTCAATTTGGGGATTCTTAATTGGGTTATTTGGTTTTTGGTACTTACATTTTGACCAACATTAGTGTTTGGTCTAACTTTTTTCCAAGTTAGTGCTTGGTACTTGGAAATGACGTTGACCCGCGCTGACTAACTAGAATCTTGACTTCTGTTTAGTATTTATTTTTAAGATAATAATAATTACTTAACGTCGTTAACAGCTCCGTCAACACGTGATTTTCTTAAAAAGTCACATGACCATAGTTTTATTGTACGGTCCAGATTTTCCAGATCTAACGACCTGATTTTTTTTTTTCAAAAAATATGACCGTTTGGTCATTACCTATAAAAGCACCTTTTGTCACACTATTTTCTACCACTTTTCACATTTTTCTGCTCCTGAACCTGCAACAAATTCTTATCTTCATCGTCAATAATCTTCTGCACCTACCTTTCTTCACGCAGAAGCATATATAATGGAGGGTTCTAGCTCATCAATAACTAAAAAGTGTCATCTATGTATTTCTAATGGTCATGTTGCTCGAGATTGTCCCTGGGAAGGCACAAAATGCACTCTAACCAACTGCAAGGTGTACCTATTTCTCAGATAATCTGTAAAAGGCAAAAAAAGGTTTCCAACCTTATGTAAAGTTCAACTATTGTGGAGTTTTCATCTGGTTAGATGCTTATGTAGCATCAGTCAAAGGAATTCCACCACCTATTCCACCCCCTCTGAATGATGAATACAAATGGCTGAAAGACAAACAGTTCTACTGCTACTCATGTGGGGATGCTGATCACATGACTTATAACTGCAAAATAAACCTCTTACCATGCACAGATCCATGCTGTGATGGTAAGATGAAGCTGCTGACATCCAAAAACCTGAATCTATTGGCAACAAGTACTACTTATGTCAAACATGTAAGAAGGTTAAGTTTCTTTAAGCATATAAGAAAGTGGTGGAAGATGTATGAACCCAGCTAGTTGTAATGCCTATGATATGCTAATCTAAGTAATTTGTTATATATTGTTCCTAAACTAACAACCAACACTAACTTATACAACAACAATCCATTCATACACACATAGTTTATAAAGATAAAAACTTTGAAACTGTTAACAGTATGTTCATTAAGCAATAACAATTGAGGTTCCAAACAAGTTTAGAAACTTAGGTCTAATTGTTCATAAAGATGAAAACCTAGATGCCGTCATATAGTATTTTATAAAGCAATCAACTGCATATGTTTTTCAAAACATGTAGAAGTGTAAATAAAAGCAACTGCAGTTGTCCAAAATAGTGAAAATGTGCACTTAAAGCATGAATGATCATTCTTCAGTAAGATCAATAGTGATTCCATTGAGGGAATTACCTATAGACCTTTGGATCCTTCTGATCCTTCTTAGTGGTGAAGGAAATATAGGTTCAGGCTCAGAATCAGGTTCACCCTCATGCTCTGACTCAGGTTCTAGTTCAGGTAGTAGTGTCTCAGGCATCACGGGCTCAGGATTTACTCTTTTCCTTTTATGATGTACACCACCACCTCCAATAGGCACTGCATCTACATATGGATGTTGCACAGCAAGAGGAATTGGTTCTAGCAAAGCATAAGGAATGGGTTCTTGCGGCACAGCAACAGCTGGTGCAGTCTAATAAGAAAATACCAGAAAGTTTGCAGGAATTAATACTTGAAGGGATTAACTAACCTAACTTGAAAATAGAAATATGTTGTCAATTTGCAGGGATTACCCGAGCCCTTCGAGTCCTTGGAACTGAATCCTCATATAGAAGACCTATACCAAATACGCGCCCTCTCTTTTTATGAACACCAAACGGCGAACCCCTCCTTCCACCTCTACCCCCACCTCTAGTACATGGAGTCCAACCACTTCTTCCGAAAGATATTCCAGGAGGTACCCAAACTGGTGCAGATGGTGCAGCTGGTGCTGGTGAAGTTATTGATGGTGCATCTGGTGCTGGTACTAGTGCAGTTGTTGATGGTGCAGTTGGTTCAGTTACATCCCCAAAGAGCAAGTATGCAGCTCCTCTGCCACTCTCCTACCACCTCCTCTTCCACCTGTCCTGCCACCTCTTCTGGCACTTGTCCTTCCACCTCCTCTGCCAATTGTCCTTCCACCTCCTCTGTCACCTGTCCTGCCACCTCCTGGTCCACTATTCTGTTGTTCATTTAGATACTCTACAAAATCCATAGCTGGATTCCTCATCACTTGTGGTTTACCACCTGCAAACAAAGAATCTCATTAAAGTTAGTCAAAACAAGATAAAGATAAAGATAAAGACAAAGACAAAGATAAATACAAAAAAAATATAAAAGTTCACCACCTTGGGCAGCTTCAAATTCATCCTTTCTAGGACAACCCCTCTTGTTGTTCCCAAATTCAGTACATAATTTACACTGCTTCCTCTGCCTATTTCCACCTTTAGCTTCATCTGCATCTCTTGTCCTTTCAGTCTCTGGCTTCCTCTCTGCCTCTTATATGGTGGAGGTTTTACTTTATGTTGAATTTCATCCACTGACTTTCATTTACATACATTATCCATTCGACCAACCATTCCAGCATATGTGGTTCTGTACTTGTCCACATGATGATATTCATCAACATACCTGCAAAACAAGAAGAAAACAACATCAAAATTGATTATAGATAAAGTTGTTACACACAAAATTTCATTAATTTTTTTTAAAGACAAACATGAAACAACTTACTCTTTCCAGTCAGCATTTCTGTTGAAAAATGAAGCATTGATTGCATGTTCACAAGGAATCTCAGGGACATCCCAAAACCTACAAGAACATTGATGCTTAGGAAAATCAACAACCCAAGAACATCCATTCCTGTGATCAAGGACTGTCCACACATCTTTGCTAGTAAGGACCCTTTCAAATGCTGTTGCTTTTTGCCTATTCATATTATAAATCTCATCTTCCCTTGGGACCACACCTCCATCAGGATAACTCTCACCTTGTAGTCTCCTATCAAACATCAACCTTGTCACCATCAAGCGATACTTCTCAAGAAACTTACAAACATGTAGACCTCTTATATCCAATATCCATGCATTAAAAGCTCCACAAAATTTTGAAGTTATGTGTTCACAGCTTGATGAAGTATCAAAGAAAGCCCTTACCCACTGTGCATAATCTTCTCTCTATAAATAAGCCACTGCTTCTGGTCTTACATCCATCATCTTCTTCATTTCTATATCATGATATTCCTTCACATATGACCTTGTTGCATTCCATGCAAGTGCTTCTAGATGCTTTCCAGGGTGATATCTTTTTATATTCTTGTATGTCTAAAACAATACCTATGGTAATGATTCACATCAGCAAAGTTTGTGTCAACAGCTGATATGAGTCCCTTCTCCCTGTCTGATATGAATGTAAGTGATCTTGGATGTAGTTTTAAATATGGGGCAATAATCTTAAGAAACTCTGTCCAATTCTCTTTGTTTTCCTTTCTACATATGAATATAGAAATTGAAAATAATCCATTATTTGCATCTAATGACATAATGCTTAAGCAAACACCTCCATACTTCCCTTTCAGAAAACAACCATCTAAACCTAAAATAGGTCTACAACCAAGTTTAAACCCTTCTAGAGAAAATTTATATGCTATACATAGATGCTTGAACTTACCAGCTTTATCTGTTGCACAGCTAGAAATACTACCATCATTCCTCTTCAGTATTTGCTCACAACATTCAGGACTTAAAGCATAACTTTCTTCATAGTTTCCAAAAAATATTTCCACACACATATGCCAAGCAGTCCAATAAGAGATCTCTACAGAGTGAACCCTCTTCACTTCAGACTTGAAATCCTTTGGTTTATAGTTAGGATGAGATTTTAAGGCATCTAACATAACCCTGAATACCCACCTACAAACACAAAACAATTGATTCCATGAAAAATAATAACTTAAACAACTTAAACAACATTTGTAAACACATAACTTTACCTAACATTTGAAAAATAATAACTTAAATACATAAAAAATAATAACTTAAACAACATTTGTAAACACAATTACCTTTCTTTGGCCAAGGGATTGTTGATTCCATGAGTGGTTTTACAAGTATGCTCAAAATGTCCCTTCTTGCACCTAAATGTAACTTTATCCCAAATTCTTGAGAAATACACATTCCATTTACACTTTGGGTCCTTGCATTTATACTGCTGTTGAATTTCAGTATTCTTGACCTGGACAATGTTAAAATTCTAAAATATATTTTGATCCTTGATGTAATCCCTGCATTCTTGGCATGAAGCCCATTCCTGTCCAACAAACATCTTGTCCAGAATAGTAGTATCACTCTTCCAAGTCTTCAAATATTCCTCTTCATAGACTCTTCATGTTTTCTCCACATAGTCATGATACTCTGTACTCTTCTTAATCATACTTGCTAACTGCTCAGCCATGTCATCATATTTCTCAGTGGAGTTCTCATGTGGAACTTCTACTGGATCTTGTTCTTCATCTGACTCTGACTCACCAGCTAATATATACTTCTCTTCAGGATTACACTTGTTGATATTGATGACCATTTTCTTAGTTGATTCCACAACAGCTTCCTCTAATTGTGTAACTGATTCAACTTGGCTCAAATCCACATCAAAATATGATCCACCTGCTGGTTCACTAACACTTCTACCTAAACCATTTACACAACTACTTGACCCAACTTCATTAACAACTTTGTTATCTCTTATTGTACCAACACCCTCTTTAAAACCTTTCCTAACCTTTCTTGTACTTCCACCCACCTCTTTAACACCTTTCCTAACCTTTCTTGTACTGCCACCCACCTCTTTAACACCTTTCCTAACTTTATTTACACCACTACTTGACCCACCTTCTGTATTCACATTCACTGTCACTTTTACATTGACATTTATATCATCATCCTGACTTACAACAGTTTTCTCTTCAATACCTTTGGTACTATTTCGCTTGTCATACTTGTGTAACTGTGAGAGCCAATCTAGTTCCTCCTCAGCCAGACAATCATGCCTTTTTGCATCTAAATGAGAATCCATTTTGGCCCTACTAGTCCCTACCAAATAACCATCTTTAGTTAGGTAATATTTAGGCAATTCAGACCCATCCATTTATGCACATCAACATCACACTACAAGTTAATACATTGCATACTTTAATCAAAGGACCACTTCACTGTATACTTTAATCAAAGAACCACTTCACTGTATAAAGATAAAGCCATATAGAATTTGTGGAAACCAACAAAAAATCCGACAAATTAACCATTAAACAAACAAACCCCACGTTCTATTTCCCCTTTAAAGTCTTAAAAAACACCTAATTCCAAAAATCCTCAAATTAAAAAAAAAAACTAACTTTATGAAATCGAAAAAGGAAAGAAATTAGACAAAATCTGACACTTAAATTACTCTAAAAGGATCGAATCATATCAAAAATAATGAATCTAATGCAGAAAAACTAACAAAATCGTACACAAATCATAACACTTACCACTGTAATCGATTGCACAGGTACAGAAGAAATTCCTTTCACCAAAATCTTCCAAATAGGTCTTCAATAACTAAAATAGAGTAATAAAACCTAACAATAACACTCGATTAAACTAGATTCAATCACGATCTGAATCTCTCCTAACATTTTCTTCGCTCTTCTCTCTAATGGTGGCGGGTAAAAAAACTCACCAAAATGAATTTAGGGCAAACATCTTTTTCGTTTATATCTATCGGGTAAATTCAAGGGATAATTGGTGTTTGATACTCGGGTTTAGACCAACACTAGTGTTTGGTCTAACATTTGTCCAACGTTAGGGGTTGGTACCTGGATCAGACGTGGACCTACGTTGACTATTTACGACCTGACTTTAATCAATTTTATAAAATTAACAATACTCTAGAATAATGAGTTTACAAGTACACCCACGATCCATCATACTTGCCATTTCTATCGTCTTCCATTTACACCACAATCGAGTCATTATTCCCATTGCCACCAGCAGTCACCATCATCCACCATTGTTGATCTCCGTCCTCTTTCTTTCTCAGTTATCATCAATGTCATTTACTCTTTCTCCAACAACAGTGCAGTTCCCCCATCAACACCTTCCAGTGATCCAATGGAAACAACACCATTGTTGTGTTAAAATCCATTTCAATAGAAACCAAATCTTCACCAACAATTATGACCAATCCTGATTTCAGGAACCCTTGTTTTTCTTTAACGCCATGTATATGGAAGTTGCAATCCTTAACCCAAATCTCACAAAGAAGATCAACTTCATTTCTTTCCCCGATTTTTGGTTCTTTACAAAAACCACAAATCCCCAAATCTTCACTGACCACAATAAAACCAATTATACATTGTTCTTCTCGGCTTCAAGAACTCTTCCCAAAACTTTATGGATTCAATCATTCCCCTGTCCTCTCGACAACATCATCGGTTTCTCAGTCTCTACTTCTCCTCCCTCATCTTTTAATTTCACCAAACAATCATCTGAGACTCCAATCAACAACAAATTAAACCAGCAAATTAAACAATCATCTCAAATCACCGCCATAAATTTGATCAAAAATTCAATACCCCGTAGGAAAAAAAAACCATCCCCAAATTAACGAAATTCTCGACACCGCCATAATATTTGTTGAGAAGTATAAATTCTATTGTAAATCTGATTCAAAAGCTTAATTTCAATCCTTTATCCCAAAATTTAGATTTGTTACAATTGAATGAATGTGAAATCATAGAGAAAGAATGTTACAAATCATCAAACACCCACACAGCTTCTCCAAGTGATTTCTTGCATAAAACCCATGACAGATTCAGGTTCTTCGCCGATTGTTCTTGCATATAACCCATCAATAGATTCAATCTCAGCAACAACAAAAAAATCAAAAAAAATAAATCAAAAACCTAATTGTATCGATTCCATCGTGTTGTTTGATTTTGATTGTGTTGGTGATTGCATTGGAAGCGTCGGAGAGATGAAGGGTGGAGACAACCGTGGTGGTGGTGGTGATGGTTCAGAAAAGGAAGAGGAAGATAAATTCTTTTCATTATTTAATCTGGAAATTTGGTAAATATTAAGAAACTGGAGGGTGCGATAGTAAATTGGTGTACATATTACATTTTATATGAATTTTTAATAATAACTAAACAGAAATTAGAACTTAACCTAGTCAACGAGGGTCCACGTCTGGTCCAGGTACCAAGCCCTAACGTTGGACAAATATTAGACCAAACACTAGTGTTGGTCTAAACCCGAGTACCAAGCACCAATTATCCCTAAATTCAATCTTAGCCATTCATCCAAGAGACTGCTATTGCACGTACACGTGTTAGATGGGAAACTCTGTTAAGGACATGGTTTGTCATTGTTGGTAAAGTTATTTAGTTTTTGGTAATTAACTATTTAATTCACGGAAAAAGAACCACGTCATCAAATTGGTTAGTCAGCATAGGTCAACGTCATTTCCAAGTACCAAGCACTAACTTGGACAAAAGTTAGACCAAACACTAATGTTGGTCAAAATGTGAGTACCAAAAACCAAATAACCCTTCTTAATTAAAATTTTAATTAGGTTTAGGTATTGTAAATTCTAAAATTAGGTTTAGGGTATTATAATCTTGGGGCAGAGGGAAGGAAATAAAAATTCTTTATTTTTATCATGGGTGTAATTAAGGGAGCAAATATGTGTTTTGAATTTATTTTTTGTTGTTGTTTGATGCTTAATTATGCAAACTATTATGTTTGATTCGTCTTTCATTATTGAAGGATCGATATGATGAGATTGGAATGATTACAGAATCCATTAGAGCACTTGACTTTAAAGATGCAGGGGGACTGTGAAGGTTAGCCACCAAAATGGTGAGACCGAGGATAACGGCATCGCAGATCTCTTGAAGGTTTGGAAAATGGATAGGTTTGTGATATACTCCAATTATTCCTGAGATATGGCTTCTCAAACTTTTAATTGTGAATGCTCTGGAACTCACTCTTTTTTTTTTTTTTTTTACGATTAACCAGGTATAATCAATTACACTGTTTTCAATTATTTGTTAGTTTACTTACTTTAAAATTGTAGACCATTATTTCTGACACACATGCATATATCACTGCAAAACCTTTTGTTTTCATAATTGGTGCTTATTTAACGAAGCTTTTGCGCAGTGGGAAGTAAATCGACAATGTGCGTACGTGTTATGCTAGGATATTTTTATTGTTGCATTCCGTGCTTGCATCCCATGAAGTAGGTGATATGGTTTTTATTCTTCAACAAGGGAACTTGAATTTGGGTCTCTGGACATCACCAAGTTGTTGACATGGTTTATATTAATGTGATTTTAATACCCATTGTCTTCAAACATGTTTTCCTTGAAATTTAGAGCATAGCGTTAGGAGCCTAAGCAAATTTTCTATCAAGAGCATAACAACACAAATTATAGTTCCAAAAGTAAGGGGCCCGATATTTGAGAACAAGGAATTTGAACTTAAACTCCTTATTTTTGGGTACTTTTTTGAAGTTGTTGCACTCCTGTATATCGTAGTTATGTCATGGTGCCAACATTTGTACTAACACTAAATTTTATCATTTTCTAAGGGTTTGTCAAGAAAATTTCGGCAGTGCCAGCTTTGCTCAAAGTTATCTCTGTTTGAAGCACGAAGGAAAAACCTAGAGATTTTTTTTTCTCAAAGCAAGATGGATTTAGAGTTGGCACCCATGTTTTAATAATCTTGAAATCTCGAGGTAAGAAATGGAGAGGAAAGCCGACAAAAGGAAGATGAAGGGGATGTGTGAGTATAATTTCCTGTTTTTGGTGGTAAATTATTTGTCATTTTAAATACCTGCATATACTGGACATTCCGAAATTTTTTTCAGACTCGATCGAGTTATCTACGAGTTTGAATGATGCAATGTCTTGGCTTTGGAGAGGGAGTGAAATACAAGAAGTATCTTAATGTTACATTTGAAAGCTGTTCTGTAAAGCCTATGTTTTTGTAGGTTGATTTTTGCTGACTATTAATCGTAACCCCGAATAGAGGTTTCTGTTTTCCTTTTGGTAACACAAGATTTCTGCTTTTCTAATAAAGTAATTAAATTGTGTCTTACTCAGGTTAGCTGCACTACTGTTGAAGTGAATGGAACCATTGATTATGTACAGTTTACAATGGCAACACATGAATACAAATAAAAAATGTATCACGACGGGGGAGGTGAAACCGCGCGACACCAAATGGAAAATGCATTGTCAAAAATGCTTCGAAACGGGACGCGGTGAGGCAAACCCGAGCCACACCAAATCAAAAATCCTAAACGACGGGGGTAAGGCGAAGCCGAGCCATACAAAATACAAAATGCATCGCGACGGTGTGGTGAAGCCCCAAAAAGAATAATGGTGAACGGTTTTCGAGTCCGCTCGGTGCGCAGCACGGGCACAAAATCTAGTCGTTCTTAGATACTCCCTCTGTCCTAATTAATAGGCTGGTTTTGTTTTTAGAGAAAATTAAGGAAATTAGGAGAACTAATCATTGAAAGTGGTCCTCATGACACTTATCAATAAAAGAAGTGAAATGATCCCCACGACACTTGTCAGCAAAATAAGTTAAGAGAAAACAGAAAAGTGGTCCCAGAAAATTAAAGTAAGATTTGACTTTCCCAAATAAGAAACCAGCCTATTTTTTTTTGGAACATATATTTATAGAACGGTCCGCAAGTTATAACCCCAAAGGTGTCACTATCCATCCATAAAAAACCCATCAAAATAAAAGTAACACAAAAACCCCAACAAAACAAAAGTAACTCGCGGTTGATGAAACCAAAATTTGGTTTCATCATAAAATTTGATGCAACCAATTTTGAAATTTGAGGTTTTTGTATCAATTTTTAAAATTTTGGGGTTTTTGTATCAATTTTGTTTAAGATGGAGTTTTAATGAATCCCAACATTTGAGTGGGGTTTTTATACCACAAGTTTGGTCACCTTGGATTTTTATGACTAGTTTTGTTTATAGAAACCGGCCTATTATTTAGGAACAGAGGGAGTACCTAACGTACTTGAACACCCTATAATTAGGGCTGTCAACGGGTACCCGTTACCCGGAACCGGACCCGCTAGATCGGGTCCGGTTCTGGGTACTAATGTTGGACCCATTAGCAACTTAGGACCCGACGGGTAATTACCCGATTGGACCCGAATGTTAACGTCCAAACGGGTAATACCCGTCGGGTACTCACGCTGCAATCTAAAAATTCGCTTATTTAACCCTTTGATCATTTTTTTAGGAAAATTATAGGTATTTTGCTAGTTTCGGCTTTGATTTTTTTTTGATTTTTTTCTTACACTTAATCTTTATTTAGTACATTAATAAAGAAATAATAATAAATTTTTATAAAAATAATTTATATTCAAGTTAAAAAGAGAAAGAAATTAAGATTTTAATAATTTTTTAATACCCAACGGGTACCCGGACCCGACGGGTATCTGGGGCTTTAAACGGGTCCGGTTCTGGGCCAACACATTATGGAACCGGACCCGAACCTTAACCGAACCGATCTTGATATGACGGTCCGGTTTTAAGATCATTGTACTACCCGGGAGGACCCGGACCCGTTGACAGCCCTACCTATAATATGGGTGTAATTTTTTAAGACCGACGTGTGTAGAATTTCCCAGAAAGGTTTTAGGAAACACCTAAAAACAGAAACCACGCCTGTCGGTCACACACAACCGACACTTTAACAATACCCCTATATATAAACAAATCTATTTTACCACCTTTCAGTATTTTTTTTTTTTTTGGTGGAATCTATCGATCTCAAATCTTCTTATCTCCTTCTCTCCATCTCTCTAGGGTTTTCAATCGTAAAAAAAATTCCCCCTTTTCGCCCCCAAATCTCAAATTCCTCCAAATCAATCAGAAAAATTCGTTGATTCCCCACAAATTCACCACCCCCTTTTACAAAGTTCACCTTCCTCAATCCAATTTCATCAAAAAAAAACAGAAAATTTCTAGGTTTTTTTTGTTCTTGGTGAATTTGATTTACAATGGCACCGCCAAAGAATTCAGAGAAACCTTCTAAACCGCCAAAAGAAACAGAATCGCATGAATCGAATAATCTATGGGTTGGTAATTTGACTAACGATACAACTGAAGAAGATTTAATGGATCTATTTGGTAAACACGGTGATTTAGATACAGTGACTAGTTACGCATCAAGAAATTTTGCGTTTATTTATTATAAACGGATTGAAGATGCTAAAGAGGCGAAGGAGGCTTTACAAGGAACTAATTTACTTGGAAATCCATTGAAGATCGAGTTTGCTCGTCCGGTTTGTTCTTGTTCTTTTAACCCCCCTGTTTGTATTTTACTAAATATTGTATTGGTTGTTGTAAATACTTTTGTACAGATTGATTCTTTGGTTAAGTTTAAAATTTTATTATGTTTATGCAATTTTCAACCCACAAATGCCTGAAAAAATAGCGGTGATAATAGCGGTATAATATCAGTCCCGGTCCACATTGTGCATGTTTATTGATTGTATTCGTGCAACAATTATTGATTTCGTGCAACAATTACATCACCTTATATTGATTTCCCGTACCATATCAATGAGTCTCTAATACCATGAAAGGTAACCCTTAAAGGCTTGCAGTTCAATCTGTGAATTTATATTTTCAAAATATTTATACTGCTGAAAGCCTGGAGTAGCATGAGTTTGAATTTTCATAATGTGGAGTTACGCCCTTACAAAAATCACAAGATCTCCTAGACCTTCATAAGTTTCCCTCTGAAAGGATAAGCACCAAAGCATTTTTTGTTCCTTCTTCGTAAAACACACTTTACAGCTGATCGTTCTGGCTTTTATTTTTCGAGCATACGTACCGTTCAAAACATAATAAAATTGTACCTATGCTTTTATTTTTCTGGAATGAAGGACAGTCATTCTAGAAAGTTTACGAGCTAGTTTGCATGACAACAGCTCGAGTTAAAACTGAACTGCATTTTAACTCGTTCGCAAAAAAGCTAAAAGCTTAAAATCATAAACCAGACGCTAATAGTTAGGCATATCATGAGAGTAACACTTGTGCAAAAAAATCCTCCGATGAAACATAGGAAACTGCTCCAATGAATCCAACAGTTATTTCTGCAATGAAAAAAATTCATTATTCCTAAGTTCGCTTGTTGTGGTCAACAGTTGGCCAGTACTTTCATACACGTATCCATTAGATTGTTGACATGAATATGTACTATGCCTATTCACACTTGAGCAACTCTACTCTGCATAGAACAAAGAATATCTGATGTCTTTCCCTACATTGTCATATCCAAGTATGCTAAAACCTTGACAAATTATGATCAGAGATCATTTCCTACACCTATTTTATTGCCTAAGCGCTTTATTTGCTGTCAGTGTGGAACAAATTCAATTCTCAATGAATTTTTGTCTGCTGCACTTTGCAGGCTAAACCAGGCAAACAACTGTGGGTGGGCGCAATTAGTTCAGCTGTCACAAAGGACCACCTAGAAAATGAATTTTCAAAATTCGGAAAAATTGAGGAATTCAAATTTCTCAGAGACAGAAACACCGCACTTGTTGACTACTCAAAATCAGAGGATGCTGCTGCTGCCCTAAAAAGTATGAATGGGAAGCGCATTGGAGGTGATCAGATACGAGTGGATTACTTGAGGTCTCAACCTCCAAGAAGAGTGAGTTAACTGTTTCATCAATTTTATTGCATTCTTTCACCTTTTCAGTTCCTCCTGCAATAATGCCCCTCGGTTTTCCTTACAATAAGAAGAATGATATCCATGTTTTTTTTCTGCAACAGGAAAACTGGTCCGAGTATCCTGACTCAAGAGATGGACAATTCAACAGTAGAAGGGGTATGGGACATAGTGATCCTTCATTGATGTCTGAGTCATCCCAATTCGGGTCCAAAAGACACATGGTATGTGTTTTCATCTATCTCTTGCTTCATATTTAAGTGTATCTTCTCTTTTGTTGTTAGTTGCTTAGATACTTGTGTATGATAAATAAAAGAAGAAAAAATTATTTTTGAGTTTGTATCTTGTCTAAATCTCTCTCTTGTGTGCTGCAGCAACAACCAAGTGGGAAAAGAGGACAGCAACCTAGCAATGTTTTATGGATAGGGTACCCTCCCTCGATTAAGATTGATGAGCAGATGCTTCATAATGCTATGATTCTTTTTGGTGAAATCGAGAGAATCAAAAGTTTCCCCTCAAGGAATTATTCATTTGTAGAGTTTAGAAGTGTGGATGAGGCTCGGCGTGCGAAAGAAGGTTTGCAAGGTCGTCTTTTTAACGATCCTAGGATACAGATATTATTTTCAAGTAGTGGACTCGCACCGGCTAAAGATACTCCTGGTATGTTCCCTGGAACTAAAGGGTCTAGATCAGATATGTTCTTTAATGAACCTTCGTTTGGAGCTGGATCCATGGACTTCTATGGTGACGGCCGATCTATGGCGCACCTAGCGGCTAAAGGTATGCCAGGTGCTAATATGCTGATGAGATCTCTTGGCCCTCAAGGTGGGTTCGAGTCTCTTTCAGCAAACCCTGAATTGTACAATGACTTGGCTGGGCTCATCCAAAATTTCTCGAATGCAAGAAGGCACTCTCCTTCTGGAGCAGGCATGCTTCCTTATGGAAAAGGAATGCGTCAATCCGGCAGGGGTGTGTCTAGCACATGGGATGGACCAGATGACCCTTATCAAAGGGAATCTAAGAGGTCAAGGATTGACGGTCATTCACCAATTGACGATCGAGGTGTTTTGGGCCCATTTGGAGGTAGTCCAAGTTTGCGGTATCCTGGGCAGGGCCCATCTGAAAATGAGCTTTGTTGGCGTGGTGTCATTGCTAAAGGCGGAACTCCTGTTTGTAATGCTCGTTGTATTCCCATTGGAAAGGGGATAGACTCTCAGCTGTAAGTTCGACTTTGCCCTAGCTTTTCTTCTTTGATTCCATAACTATTGTGTTCTGTGAAGATACTTCTGAGTTCCATATAGGCTTTCTATGAGAATTTTAATCTGATCCACATAGCGAAAACACTTCTATTATTTGTATCCATATTTGGTCTATTAATTTTCTACTGGTTTCCTTCTTCTTGCATTTCTACTGGTTTCTTTCTTCTTGCATTTGAAAGTTAAAACATATGGCCCAATTGATAGGTCGGGGTGAAAAAATTATGACCATTATGAACTAACTGGAATATCAAACTCCAGCTGGTGACCAATTAGGTGCATGAAGAAGCCATGGTACTTGGAGCTCTAGAATAACCCGAAAAAAAATGACTTCACTAAAAAGGAATTTTTATGCAGTATATATTTGATAGGTTATTAGTGTTGTGGCCAAATCTGATATTATTGTTAATTGCTTTTGGTGCAGCCCTGAAGTTGTGAATTGCTCTGCAAGAACAGGGTTGGATTTGCTCGCAAAACATTATGCGGAGGCTAGTGGTTTTGACATCGTATATTTCTTACCGGACAGTGAAGAAGATTTTGCATCGTACACTGAATTTCTCCGTTATTTGGGGGCAAAAAATCGTGCTGGAGTTGCAAAATTTGATGATGGGACCACATTATTCTTGGTGCCCCCGTCAGATTTCTTAACGAAGGTTCTTGATGTCTCAGGTCCTGAACGCCTTTACGGTGTGGTTCTTAAGTTGCCCCAGCACCTGCCGAGTAACGCTGCCCAGGTGCAACAACAGTCGCAACAACTTATTCCTCCATCACCATACATTAATAGGCAACAATTACTTCCTTCCCGAAATGATTATAGTTTGCCTCAGAAGGACGAGCAAGTTTATAATAATAGGTTGCCTCATGTTGATTCGACGGCTCATCACCAGAAACAGCACAGTGAAGGATCCCCTTTGATTCCATCTGCGCCTCAAGATTATTCCAGAAATCCTACATCATTGCCCCAGGGGGGAGTATCCCTACCTCCTGAGCTTCTTGCCACCTTAACTTCTCTATTACCGCCCAACTACCAGTCCTCAGTTACTAATAGTGCTCAGTTACCAGTGGTCTCCTCTGCGCAGAGGCCTGCATCAAATTTAATTTCATCACAAGGATGGAGACAAGATCATCCCGCTAATGTTACTGGGTCTCTACATCATCAACGAGAGGATCAATCAGCTCAGCAAGCCCAACAATTAGTGCATCAGTTTGGTAATCAGCCACCATCTTCACAGTATCATCCTGGTTATGCAAATCTTTCTAATGGATCTGAGAACCTAGCTCAAACCATACATGGCAATGCACAAATCCAAGATCCCGTTCTCAACACTCCACAGCAGCAGGGTGGTGTCTCCTCTAGAATACCGAGTAATTTCGCGAACCCTTCTCAGGGCTCACATTTTGTTCCTCAGCAGGTCAACCAACAGTTCCAGTTTGATCCCTCACAGACTTCTCAGAGAAACTATGGTGGCAGTTCACACCCAACCAATGCTGCAGGACAGTTCCGTGCACCAGGCTTTGAGCAGCCCAAGCTTCCAGTTACCTCGTCTGCTCAGGTTTGAGACTTCAACTCCTCTCAGGCATTTGACTGCAATTTGATAACTCTCATTTAAACAAGTCAAGCTTCAGGTTCCTTCATCCACTCCAGTGTCATATAGAAATTTCTTTTTAGATAGTAATTGAATTTGTTGTTCAACTGTCAGGTGCAACAACTGCAATCAGGTCTATCAAGTGCTGGCCAGGGTTCAGCGGATGGTGATGCTGATAAGAACCAAAGATATCAATCGACGTTGCAATTTGCTGCAAATCTTCTTCTTCAGATACAGCAGCAGCAACAAGGAAACTCTCAGGCTGCACAAGGACCTGGCAATCATCAGTGAGAACTGCTTCATGTCGGGTGAGTTATTCTTGCATGTTTTTACATTTGTAATTGTTAGTGTTGATGTGTTTGCTTACCCCTCAACTGTTATCCTTGATTGCATTCTGCTGTCCACCTTATCAACTGTTTTCCCTTAGATGTATGGGTCATGTGTGTCTGATTGACAAATTATACTTTCATGGTCTCATGTTCTGTACAAACTAAATGTAGGATCCGAACGTTCCATCATTGCATATATTAATTTGATAAACGTTTGCTAAGCAAAATTAAGTCTTTTTAGACTCCCGGTGGCCTAGGGTGCAATCTGTTGTTTATGACGTGCAAGTGCAGGAAATATACTATTGTGTTATACCATTTTCTTATTAGTGGGTCAGCTTTGCAATATGTACCTGATTTAGAGTGTTTTTTTTTTGGTCCCTAGTAATTTGAGTTGTTTTTGAGATACCTAAAGTTCAATGGGTGAGAGGGTTATACCCTGCAAGGGCCTGGTCATAGTTTGATTTTAGAAATCGGCAATTAGATTCATGACTTAGCTCTTTAGGGTCTTGTTATTCTGGGATATTTCAGTGATGATGATGATTTTATTTTTTGTTGCTGTGATACTTCTGTTGCTAACATGCTTTACCTGAATTTTCTGAGCATGTTTTTACCTCTAATTTGCTATGATGTCATGGTTTCTTGCTTGCTCCCAAGAAAGTTCTGTATTGCTGTTCTTATCGTTCTTTATTTTTTGTACAAGATTCTTCTCTATTGTACAGGATTTGTTACCATGTGGTAGTATATAAATGAGATGTCATCCCATTTTTTTGTCTACATCTTGCATCGTTCATGTATACGTACGTTTGTCGGTGTTAAATGATTTCATTGGAAAAAAGGTGTTTTGCCTTTCCGGACGAATAGTGTTAGGAGTTCACGTGTTTTCACTGTATCAAATTGAATTAAGGGTCTAGGCTACAAATTTGAAACATAGGCTACAATTGTAGCGAATCATTAGCCAGCCCTCACCTCCAAAACTTACCTTATAGGGATTTCTAAAGCTAATTGAGATGGTAACTATCACCGATTTCTACGAACTAAAGCACCCCTTCCGTTTATTTTTCCCCTCGGTTTCAAAACACTTTTCAGGAATCCTGTCTGATGGGAAGACACATACTGCGATTCGGAGCCCAGCCCAGTGGAATCAATCAGTTTGTGTATTTTTGAAAAAGCTACAACTGCCAATGTCATCCCCACTTTAATTCCGGATAAACACAATGTGAGGGTCGTAGGAGTTCCTTTTAGGTTTATATGTGTAACTTGTCTTAAACTGGTCAAATACAGACTGTGTGGCTATAGAAAGCGCAATAAAATTGATTCGTAGGGTAGAATAAGAAAAAGCAATTAACAGTCTCATGTGCGTGTATGCAATCACGATACGAAGATAATCGAACTTTATTTTGATTGCCGAGTGCGAGATCACATTTTATCCTTCTGCTTTGGTCATCAAAAATCGTTTCTGTGCTCTGTTTTCTTTTCTATGCTCGATTCCCTGCACAGTTCTTTTTTTCCCTCATGCACCAAAACTTTCTGTTGCAGAATTCATTTCTGCGGTATATTATAGGCCCCCTGTAATATATGTACAGTAGTTTTGGCTTACAAATTTCGCCCTTTTTTGTCCAACAACTGATTTTTTCCTAAACAAATAACTACCTTAGATTTGATTCTGATTTTGTGGTCTGGCATCACAATTTTCCAGGGTTATCTCGTTTCTCAGCAGTCATGATGTTATTTGCCTTCCTAGGGTTTAGTTTTTATTTGAGATCAACCCTCCAACATGCCACACTGCAGAATCAAGCGTGTTTTTTTTTTTTCAAAGAGGAAACTGACTGAACTACAAAATCTGGGTTCTTTCCCTATTTCGTTGAGAAGGTATGGAGGTTTCAGATAATTTTCCGAAAGCATAAAGTGTGTGTGCATGCCCTGTTTTGTCTGCGACTATTTATGTTGGGCGATTCGACGCCTTAATATATTTATGTTGGGCGATTCGACGCCTTAATGTGCACTAGTATCCTCTTAGTATAATCGTTAGACAACGTACGGCGTCTTATAGCCAACAAACAAATGAAGGTTGCACAAATTTAGTCAGGGTCCTCTTTCTTCGGGTTTGATGATCACAATTTACAATCAGTCTGCGATAGGCCTGTAAAAGTTACTAAACAGAGAACACGGGCCAAGTATACCTGAACAATCAGTCTACGATAGGCTTGTAAAATTTAGAGTCTACTAAACAGAGAACACGGGTCAAGTATACCTGAACAATCAGTCTGGGATTTCTAACCTGCAGTTGTCAGTTACTTTTTATTTGGCTTTGCCATTTAGACATTTCTATGTAGTCATCAATGGCTCAAAATTTCCAGAAAGAAACATGAACTTCCAAATTTACGTTTTGTAGGCATGGATAAATGCAAATTGGCCATCCAGTACATATTCCTTACAAACTACCTCGCTCCACACAAAACCCGCCGAGACGCCGACCTGGGAAGCAGAGAGGAAGCCAGAGGAGAAGACGACTTGTTGCCAAATAGAAATGTACCTTTTTTCCCCACAGGAAACACTGTGGATCTTTCAGGTGGCCAAAAGGAGAAAAAGGCGGGAAAAAAAAAAAAAAACCCTATGTTTTCTTGTTAGTTTCGATTTGTTTTTTATATAAAAATTTCTTTTATTCTCTCGTTATCTTTTCCTGTCCGTGTTGATCAACAAAAGAAACTTGGAAAAATTACTTGTGTAAATTTATGAAAGAAGCCGTAATAATGGTTAGCCGAACCGATGAGGCTGTATCCCAGGTTTAAATTTTAACAGCAGAACTCTGTAATGAACCTCCTTGGTCCTGTGAGTAAGAAAAGAATCGCTTCAGGAAAGCTGAGAAAAGCTAAACTCTGTCAAAATATAGCACCCATAGGGATACGGGGTCCTAGAATCAATACGCTGCAACTTGGCTGAGTTAATAGTCTTATAGGTGTTGTCCCTCCTATGTACCCAAATCAAATCATAGCCCATTTGCAATTATCTATGCTGTAATACAAGTCGCCAAGTGTCTTTAGAAACTACACAAAATTGGTTAAATAGCCCTAAAAAATCATTCATAGGTGAAGAATATGTGTAAGGTTTGATGCTGTTTAAATGTCCGATAACTTAAAAGATGCTTTTCAATTATTCATTTAGATATTCTGTTGAGGAAAATATATTTTTTTTAAAATACTTTAGCTAGAATACCCTTTGATTGTATGCAGAAATTTTATCATACTGCATCTGCAAAAAAAAAAATTAAAAAAGAAAAGAACTCCAACTCTATTTCCTCCTAACGTGAAGTATCTGTTTAAACTTGCTCCTAACCGTCTCCAACTGTCTATTACCCATATCCACCCATAACACTAGGTACTCAGTGCATCCCTTCATTTACGTTTCTTCTATCGCTACTGTAACCAATCTCCATTAAAATATTTATCAACATGAAGGCTTCCGATTAATCCAAAATTAATACTAATAACTTTTATATATACACAAATATAGTAAACATTATTTTTAGGGATGACTGTCCAACGGACGGGTGGTGTTTCACCTGCGTTCAACCCGTGAGTTACAAAAACTCACACGGCGTCCAATCCGCCAGGAAAACACATGTCCACCGGCCAAAATGCGGACTGGGTTGGGTGAGATGTACCTATTTGGGTGTTCTGCTCACCCCTACTTCTGAGGATATATACTGTTAAAATATGAAGATGCAGCTGTAATGTGAATATTACCATGACAAACTTATGAAGGAACCAATAATAAAATTAGGAGCACACATATGGGTGCCTGCATGCAGAACAACACCATATGAGTTGCTCTTAATTCTCTTCTGAAAAATATTACTAAAAACTACATTCTTCTTTGTTTCTCCCGAACAAAGATTTGATAAAAATGAATTTGGGTCAAAAATTATTGCAGCAGCTTCATAGAGGAGCAGTATTTAATCATTCATTTCAACTACATCATAATAATATTGAGTTAACTGTGAGAAATTATTATGGTTCAGGAGGTTATAAAAGAGTATCACAACTTGAGCAAATTGTGAAGGATGAGTGTAAGTCTGGTAAGATTAAGAAGCTTGATGATGGTTTGAAATACTTCAATCAACTGATTTTGCAAAGGCCATTGCCATCTAATGATACTTTTTTTCATGTTTTGAGTTCCCCATCAATAGTCAAGTGTTATTCAGATGTGATTATGTTGTATAAGAAGATGATTTTGGTTGGGGTTCAACCCAACATCTATTCGTTCAGCATTTTGCTTAATTGCTTTTGCCAATCAGGAAAAGTTGATCATGGGTTTTGTTTGCTTGGAGAAATTATAAAAAGAGGTTATCACCCTGATACTGTCACTTTTACTACACTGATCAAAGGGTTATGTCTTCAAGAAAATATAGAATCTGCCTTTGAAGTGTTCGGTAAAATGACTCTGACAGGTATTCAACCTAATGCCTTTACCTGTGATACTCTTATACATGGGCTATGTAAAACTGGTCAAGTGGGTCGTGCTCTTCAGCTTAAAAACAATATGATGAAATGGAACTGCAGACCTAGTGTTGTTTCATATTATGCGATCATAGATACATTTTGCAGAGGAGGTTTAGTTGATGAAGCTCTGGTACTCTTCGATGAAATGCGTAGAGATTTGAATGTTGTACCCGATGCAGTTGTTTATACTTCTTTGATCAAAGGGCTTTGCAATTCAGGACGGTTAAATGAGGAAAAGAGACCCCTTAAAGAGATGGCTAGTAGAGGGATCTCTGCAGAAGTAATGACTTATAATTGTATGATTCATGGTCACTGCCTACTTGGTCATTGGGTAGAAGCAATAAGATGTTTTGATGAAATGATGAATCAAGGGATTTTACCAGGTTCAGTAACCTTTAATATATTAATAGATACACGTTGTAAAGATGGGATGATGGAAGATGCTTGGGGGTTATTTAAACTAATGCACCAGATAAGCAAGCATACAACCCGATCAGGTAACTTATAATTCAATGATGGATGGTTTGTGCTTGACTGGTCGACTCAACAAGCGGTTAAACTGTTTGACTTGATGGTGGATAGGTGCCTTGCGCCAGATGTGATCAGCTACAATGTGTTAATGAATGTGTATTGCAAGAATCGTAAGGTGGATGAAGCTATGCAGTTATTCGAGAAAATGAAACAAAATGGATCGAAACCCACAACAATTACTTACAATATACTATTAAGGGGACTATACCGGAGTGGAAGAGTTAGGTCTGCCATGAATTTGTTTAACGCGATGTTAACTTTTGGTTTATCTCCAGATATTGTCACATACTGTACAGTATTGGATGGGTACTGTAAGAATGGAAAAATGGAGGAGGCAATGGAATTATTTCAATCCATCGAGGGTACCGGTATCTTAGCTGATGTTGAGATGTACGATATTTTAATTGATGGCTTGTTTCGAGCTGGCAAGTTGGAAGATGCAAGAAAACTATTCAATGAAATACCCAAGAAAGGAGTAGTGCCTAGCGTAGTAACATATAACACAATGATCAGTGGCCTCGTTCGTAACAATATGCTATTGGAGGCTGAAAAGCTAATTATCGAAATGGAAGAGAGGGATTGTGTACCAAATGCTAGAACGTACGATACCATCATTAAGGGTTTTTTTATACCTAAGGAGACTGATAAGGCGTTGCAATTTCTTCGCAGGATGCCTGAAAGAGAATGTGTACCGAGTGATTCTGTTGTTTCCTTGTTAGCAAACACTCTCTCGGCGAATGGGCTAAAAAATCTGTAGTTTTTTAACAGTTAAAAAGTCTCCATCAAGATCAGCATATCTTGGTGAGATTTTTTTACTCGACTCTTTGTAAACCCAAGCTGTTGTTGAAGTTGGTTCCTTCCCCATGATTTGTGGAGCTATTGCTTCAACCATGTCCTGTTGTTCATATTCCAGCTCCATGTTTGGTCGGGAATATTGCCGCTGCAGATTATCTTCAAACTCCTCCAGGTGGTGCTGCTCAACCAGATTCCATTTCCGAGGGTCTTAGATCCTAGTTCCTTCTATTGGATTCAAATTGTTGCAGTCTGGATGATCGCATGTACACTGCTGAGGAAGTATTATCTTCTCTCAGCAAATGCACAATATTGGCTGTCAGGGGAGGAAAGCTAAAGATCGGGATGAGAGGTGAGAATGTTCAGTTCAGGTTGTGTATCGTTTAACAGTGAGATGACCAGGAGTAGTAAGCTGCCAATGTCTTGAATCTTCATTTTCATTCAAACAAGAATATGATCCAGTGAAAGACCATATATTCAGTATTTTTTGCATCTTTAGCTTTCACTAGTCCAATTTTGGTTTTATTTTGCAATTGAAGTTTATCCATTTCCAATTGCAGAAAATTCATAAACACATGCACTTAAAAAAAAAAGGTTCCGAATACCACAGACTTCAATACACATTGTTCGCACGTCTATTACAAGAAATAACACTGCAATACCAAATTATCATACATGAACAACCAATATTTCAATGTGTGTTTAGGTAACAAACTCATGATCTGGCTAGGTGGAAATTTTGAACCAAATAGGAGCACATCTGGGTGCCAGTTGGGGAAATTTTATTCATGGGACTTTAAGGACTTGACCTCTAAAAATTGGCAAGGCATATTGCACATCCTGAGCGTATATTTTCCTTTGACAACTACTTGGTGTTGGTGTCATTGACATCATGAATTACTCTAAATATTTTTTCCAAAAGCATAGACGAGCGTGTGCATGTCATAAACCAGAATCATAGAGAGAAGCAGCAGTGAGCCATTCATAACACCAATACAATTATAAGTACCAGGTCCAACATGCAGACTACCATTCACAACGTAAAGAGGACCCTCGATTACTAAGCATTTGTGCTACCTTTCCTATCGATTTTATTACGAGGATACAATTGCACGCCCAAGCTTCGTTAAGACTTAAGAGTATGGCATTCTCAATAAATATATTCTGTCACACGTAACATAACTACCATTTTGAATTTAGAAGAACG
The DNA here is from genome assembly GCA_023529315.1 of Papaver bracteatum. Lineage (NCBI taxonomy): Eukaryota > Viridiplantae > Streptophyta > Magnoliopsida > Ranunculales > Papaveraceae > Papaver > Papaver bracteatum. Next base: position 10,676 of record JAJJWX010005186.1, on the reverse strand, counting down.
GAAACTTAAAGTGGTGTATATAATATAATTTATTTTGAATTTAGAAGAATGGAAACTTAAAGTGGTGTATATAATATAATAGAAATTAATTGTATAGTAAAACTGAATGTTATAAACAACATATTAAGAAAGAGCTATATTAAAAGCAAAGCAATAACTAATTCATCGTCTAGTGAGAATCCGAGATGAGCTTCTGCGCAGCAGCATTGTCTGGGAGTGCTGGAATGGCTCCTTTCCTAGTTGTACAGATTGCGCCGCAAGCATTAGCCATCCTAAGAGCTTCTCTCAGTTTGCTTTCGTCTTCCAGAATTGATGAATCTTTGGCAGCCAAACAAAGTAATGAACCAACAAAAGCATCACCAGCTCCTGTAGTATCCACTGTGTTCACCGAGAATCCTTCCACAGCTCCTCTGAAGTTCTTGGTGAAGTATCTGCACCCTTTCTCCCCATCAGTTACTAACAGCAACTTCAAACCATCGTACCAGAGTGACAAAACGTTCTTCTCATCCGCTGCATCTCCTTGGGTCAAGAATTCTACCTCGTCGTCGCTAACCTTGATAACATCAGCACTAGTCCAGATACTCTTAATACCTTCACGACAAGCTTCAGCAGAAGGCCAGAGCGGTTCCCTTACGTTGGGATCATAAGAAAGTAAAGCACCAGCCTCCCTAGCAGCTTTCATGGCAGCCATGTGAGCGGAACGACAGGGTTCTGTGATCAAGCTAATAGAACCATAGTGAAAGATTTTAGCTTGTTTGATCAAACCCATGTTAAGATCAGATTCTTTTAGCATCATGTCAGCGCTCGGGTTTCTGTAAAACATAAACTCCCTTTCACCGTCTTTCTTCAACGTTACAAAAGCAAGTGCTGTTCTTGCATCCTTATCAAAGCAAACACCTTCACTGTTCACTCCATTCTCTTTCAACACATCAACCAACATATGTCCAAATTCATCTTCTCCAAACTTTCCGATGAATGCAGAAGAACCACCAAGCTTAGTAACAGCGCAAGCGACATTGGCAGGAGCACCACCAGGAGCTTTGAGAAAACCAGCTGATTCAGCTAGTGATACACCGGATTCGTTTGGCACGAAATCAATTAACATCTCACCGAAACACACAATCTCTGATGATGATGACTTCGACATGTTTTCTATCTTGTGAGAATTTGATCTGTGATTATTATAGAACAATAAAGAGAATGACTAGTGACGAAAGACAAGAAACTTCAAAGTGATTAATTAAGAATGATATGATCGGAGGAGGTGTTTAGGGGTGTATTTATAGTGATACAACGGATCCGAGTTCGATAGGAGTTAGAATTAGTGTTACGTTATGACTATCCTTAATTGATTCTATTCGACCTATTCCTAATTGGAATCTGTTACTTGCTAATAAAGTTTAAAGGAAAGAAAATCCTATAGTGCAATGGTTTCTTGTGGAATGGAGCGCAATGGGGAAGGATGAAAGAAGAATGTCGGCCCACTCAGAATTTTTTTGAGTCGTGGCCAGAAGGAATAGAATTTGTTCGGTTACGAGTGTAACAATAATACTAGTAGAATATTAATATCACAATTTGAACGTTGATTACTAGATATTTCTTGCACTTACCACAGCACTCTGCCTAGCACCATGAACAATTTTTTTGACCTAACTAGCTCCCTGCAATCCGAGAAATCCTAACCGTTATTGCCGATTTCGTATAAAGCTTTTTATGTTTTTCAGGAAACCTAGATAGAATCCCTTGACAAAACAGGCATCTTCTTGGTCATGTTGAACAACCAAGGCTACCCAATTTACTAGAGAATGTGGATAGTCAGCAATCCAATTCAGTTTCCAAACACTAAATCACCATCATTCAGCACCATCTTTTTGGTAATTTCAGTATCACCCTCGCCATCACTTTTCTCTTACTATCGCTCAAAAGTGAGCATGGTATCATGCATGTTGCGGTAATCACCAAAATGTGCACGCATAAAACCTCTATAGAAATCCTAACCATGTGAGACTCATGTAAATTTGTCATTCATGCTTTAGTATTTGAATATTCTTTTCTATGATCTTCTTAATAAATCTAGCAACTGGATTTTCTTAGCCAAAGAATATAGGTCAATGCTGGACTTTGGTCAAGAGTTGGTCAATGCTGATCTTTGGTCAGCCCTGTTATCAGTCACCTGCATACAAATAGCAGTTTGTCAACTTGGTTTTTTCTGGTCAAGGTTTTACCCGGTAGATTTTCTTTTTAAGTCGGTTGTTCTTTCTTAATTTGCTTAATTGCGTATATTTGTAGGAAGCTTTTAATCACGTGCATAGTCTAGAAACAGAAACACCTCACAATTTCTATTCCGTCTGTTTTCTGAATTTCCCTTATATGTATATCATGATGGGTAATGGGTTAGGCATCATTCAAAGAGAGAAGATGGTTAGAAACCGGAGAGAAAATTTGCATAGAGAAAAGAGATCGCTGATCTGAATTTATTCCTAAGGTCATTGTTTATTTCTTTTAGGAGAAAATTTAACATGGAGTTTAAGAAACGATCCATATTAGGTCGAAGGAGAGGAATATTTGCCATAAAGCAGCAGCATAAACCTTTAGTTGTGGATTCAGTAGTCGATATCGACAAAAAAGACATTAAAAATCCTCTTGCAGTAGTAGAATACGTTGAAGATTTATACAAGTTTTACAAACTGGCAGAGACATCAAGTCAGATCGGTGATTATATGAGTGTGCAAACGGAGATTGATGAGGATACCAGGATGAGTGTTGTGCGTTCTTTGGTTCAGTTTCACATTAAGTTAAATCTTGCAACAGAAGTTCTATTTCTGGGGATTCATATTCTTGACAGATACCTTTGCATGAATCTAGTAGTCAGAACTAGAAGATATGAAGATAAAAAAGAATTTTATTATTGAATATGATGATTTACATTGAGAACACATAGGGTATATATAGCGATACCGTAACTTGGTATGCAAGAATAATTCTTGTAAATCAATTCATACTAAATATAATCCTAAATACTAAAACTTTCCATATAATTTATTATTACTAATCCTATACTCTAACACCCTCCCTCAATCTCATGGGGATTTCAAATCACATGAGATTGGCCTTGAAAGTTGTTGATGAAGTGTGGTGCCAATAAACGTCGAGAAGTATAAGAAGAAGCACGTCTCCATTAAAAAGAATACTGATTAGGAGAACCGCCAAAGTAGCGAAAATAACAGAACCATTGATGGAGCATATAAGAACCATCGATAAGAGAAAAGAGATAATACCCTGCATTGCCTGCAAAATTGGGATAGATGATGAAAAGATAGAGAACAAAATTAATTAATCAAAGAATGACGGAGGCTGCGCAGTTGAACAGAAAGTCGAGAAGAAAACAATTGGTGGGGTAGAAAGTGAAGTAGTAAGGGGACAGAAGTTGGGTAGTGGCAATCGGTGGTATTGGTGGAGTAGTAACAAAAAAGGAATCAGAAAAGGAGAAGGAAACGTAATTTATTGACAAGAGAAGTGAGGTACTGTCCGTAAACAAAGATAAAAAAGAAAAGATAATTGACAAGAGAAGTGAGGTACTGTCCGTAAACAAAGATGGAAAAGAAAAGATAAAAGGGAAAGTGGACAAAACAGGTGTTTTATGGACGTGACAGAAAGAAAAGATTTAGAGAGAGGTATTGGGACGTGGTAACTTGGAGGAAGAATAAGAAGGAGAGACGGTGGTGGTGAGGACTAATGTTTGGCAGCAAACCGATCGAACAAACCTAAAAAATAATCATATTACAGCGAAAGAAAGATCTGGCGAGTGGTAGCATTGGAAGCTACCGCCGCCGGTTAGAAAAGAAAACAAGGTGGGCAACAGGTCCGGATCGAACCCGCTGATATCAAGTCAGAACTAGAAGATATGAAAATAAAAGAGAATTTTATTATTGAATAGAATGATTTACATTGAGAACCCATAGGGTATATATAACGATAACGTAACTTGGTATGCAAGAATAATGCTTGACTAAGAATAACACTAGTCGCAAGAAAAGAATTACCATTGGTAGGGTTAACTGCAATACTTATAGCTAATAAATATGAAGATGATTCAAAGACACCAGTAGAAAAATATTTTAATATGGCAGATGAGTTTTATAGAAAAAATGATATACTGGATATGGAGAAACTGATATTGAGGAAGCTTGGAGTTTAGGCTTTCCTACTGCATATCACTTCCTTGTGCGGTTTATCAAGGATGCTGAAGCTGATAAAGAGATGGAGAACACAATTTTGGTCTTGGTGGTATCAAGTCTGATGAAATACGAAGTGATAAAATCGTATCCCCCCTCCATCATTGCAGCATCTTCTGTTTACGCAGCTAATTAGATCCTCAAAAATCCCACTCTTTGGAGCGCAACACTTCAGCATTATACAGGTTTCTGTGAATCTCAAGTAATGGAGTGCTCAAAGCGGTTGATGAATATATGAAGGCAGACAAAGATGGTGATCCATCATAATGATATTGTAATTGCTGTCGAGCTAAGCAGTTTGATTTATTGTAAAAGAACTACGTTGGGCTTGATCCCATTGATGTGGGTACGTAGGCATCCGTGTGAGTTGTTCTTTAGGCACGGTTCATTTCCAAAAAATTAAAAAATATTATCCCCGTTTTATATGTAATGCAATAACTGCACTCTAATCTTTTGTGTAAATATAATTATTCAATGCCTGTTTTTAGGAGATATAACATTGCATGTACCCTTCGTTGTTTATTAATTCTCTACTACGAGACTCTTTATCTTTAGAGTTTATAAGGAGTTTGATTAGACCCTACGGACATCATGCTGCAATGTTGTTTGAATTCTATATTAGGTGTTCTGTTTAAGCAACATCATCATTTTTCAGTTTTCACCATATGCAGATATCTTGTAAGCATATGATTTTGTTATCTGTAAAACCACCATGAATTATGTCCAAAGAAGATATTTTGATGAAATAAATAATGGATCGAGGGATTTTACCAGATACATAACCTTTAATATATTATTGTATTCACATTGTAAAGTTGCAAACCGACAAATCACAGGTGCACCGTGCATGCATGACCATCACGATCTACTATTACCGACTTCTTTAGCATTAAGTTTATCAAATCTGATTCACATTGAGAATAACCCGTGATTGATATCAAACCAATTAAAAGAATTCTAACCAAAAAATAAGAACTGAATAAAAAGTGATATACTATTAGAGGGATTAACTGTGCAGTGGCATAAATGAGAGAATCATAGAAAGAAGCGGCAGTAAGCCAGTAAGTTGAGGAAACCTAGTTGCCAAAAAAAAAAACATTAGAGAAATGGTACCAAGTCCAATACATGAAACAACATGTAGAGCATCAGACGACCATTCAGAACAATCTTAGTTTTCTCCAATTAATGTCTCAATGTATCCTGACAATAGATATCTGAAATTAGTACGTACAAAACATTCAATACAGTGACAACAACAAATTACCAAATTATAAGAAGAGAAACTCCCACTTCCTCAGAAGTAAAGTTTGTGTTGTGCATGTTCCACCTAAAACCCTTAGGTAAGAAATATTGGAAAATGGTTTTGGAGCTAATAGTTGATGGGTATTGAAAATGGGTATTGGAACGATTAAACGGGATTAGAATAACTCAACTTGGTATTTAACCAAAAATGAATTTTATTTCTCAAACTTTGTAGTACAAGACTCACTTTTCTTTTCTTACACCTCACCTTACCACTCTTGTTACTTGCTAGCTCACTTGGTTTTTGGATGGTTTGGAAGTGAACCATTGTTGCCTATTTATATGCTCACTTACTTCTCTAGATAGTTCTATCTAGACTCTTCTTTACACTATTATCTAAAGAGAATATTCTAGAGTATAATACCAAAGATAAGCATGGAGGGGTTTATCCTTCACATGTATAATACTCTCTTATCTAGAGAGAATACTCTAGAATACAACAAGGATAAGTATGGAGAAGTTTATCCTTCACATGTCTATTTTGACTAATACTTATCTATTCTAACACATGACTAATTAGATTTTTCTAGATTTAATTAAATCAAGTTTACTATTTTAACAGCCCCCTTAAACTTGATTTGCAGTAACTCCAAGAATTCTTCTTTAGCGGTTTCATGAATATATCCGCAACTTGGCCTTGAGAATTTGTGTATTTTAGTTGTACCTTATTCTCCAATATGCACTCTCGGATAAAATGGTATCGTGTGTCGATGTGCTTGCTGCGGTCATGAAATACTGGATTCTTTGCTAAAGCCATTGCCGATTTGTTGTCCACAAATATTGTAGTTGGTTCTTCCTTCTCCATTTTAATCTCCTTCATTAAACTCCTTAACCATATTGCATGACAGACACATGATTCTGCTGCGACGTACTTAGCTTCACATGTAGAGAGCGTGACAATTGGTTGCTTCTTCGAACTCCAAGTGAAGCTCGTATCTCCGAGTAAAAATACAAACCCAGTAGTACTTTTTCTTTCATCTAAATCTCCGGATCAATCACTATCATTGTATCCAATGAGTTTTTACTTGTCTGACGACGAGTAAAATAAACCGAAATCAAGCGTACCTTTTAAGTAGCGCAAAATTCTCTTGGTAGCCTTCAGATGTGTATTCGTAGGTGCCTCCATGTAGCGACTGATTAGCCCTACTCCATAAAGAATATCTAGCCTCGTACAAGTTAAGTATCTCAAGCTTCCAACAAGACTCTTGTAAAAAGTTGGATTGACCTTCTCGCCTCCATTGATCTTTGATATCTTGATTCCGCATTCTACGGGAGCAATTGCCGGATTACATTCCTCCATTTTAAATATATTAAGGATTTCTTTCGCATATCCTTCTTGAGATATAAAAATTCCATTTTCTCATTGTTTTACTTCGAGCCCGAGATAGTATGACATAAGACCGATGTTTGTCATCTCAAATTCTCTCGTCATCGTTTTCTTTAATTCTTTGAACATTATTGGGTTATTGCCGGTGAAGATCAAATCATCCACATATAGGCAGACGAGAAACATATCTCCTTTTTCGTTAACCTTCACATAGAGAGCATGTTTATGCGGGCATTTACTGAAATTATTTTCTTGGAAGTACTTGTCGATTCTGCTGTACCATGCCCTTGGTGCCTGTTTTAGGTCGTATAAATCCTTTTTCAACTTCAGGACTTTATTTTCTTGTCCTTTTACTTTGTACCCTGGTGGATGTTCGACGTATACCGTCTCTTCAAGATGCCCATTTAGCAAGGCAGACTTGACGTCCATTTGATGAACTTTCCATCTATTTTGGGAAGCTAGAGAAATAATTAATCTTATAGTTTCTAGACGAGCGACATGAGAAAATACCTCATCATAGTCGATGCCTTCTCTTTGGTTGTAGCCTTTTGCAACCAATCTTGCCTTGTATCTTTCAACCTCTCCTTTAGCATTTTTCTTGGCTTTGTACACCCACTTAACTCCAATTGCTCTTTGTCCTTTTGGGAGTGTCACAAGCTCCCAGGTACTATTCTTCTAGATAGCTTTCATTTCTTCATTCATCGCCTTTCACCATTTTTCACTTTCCATGGCTTCGTCAAAAGTTATTGGTTCACTATATGCAAAAAGACAATATAGAGATATATTGTCTCCATAGATATCGCTTATACTCCTCGTCCATAAGGGCCTTTCGCTGGAGCTCTCATCTGCTGATGATGGATCATTATGATGTACTGCTGGAGGTGATGGTGGTGGTGAAGCAGATGGAGAAACTGGTTCGGGTGGTTGTTCTTCTTCTTCCTCTTCTAGAATAAGAAGAAAATTTTAATCCTTTTCTTGAACGCCGAAATCCCAGAAACCTTCTTCATCGAACTCCAGATCTCGGCTTGTGACGACCTTTTTATTGATAGGATCGTACAACTTATATCCTTTGGATCGAGAGTCATAACCGATAAATATGTACTTGACACTCCTGTCATCCAATTTTGTTCTCAGCTGACTCGGTAAATGAGCATATGCGATACTTCCGAATACTCGTAAGTGTGAGACGCCGGGTTTTGCTCCGCTCCATGCTTCTAAAGGAGTTATGTTCCTCACGCTTTTTGTGGGACATCGATTTATCAGATAAACTGCACAATCAACCACTTCTGCCCAAAACTCCCTGGGCACTCTCATTGTCTTCAGCATACTCCGGGACATGTTGAGAATCGTTCTGTTTCTCCTTTCGGCAACTCCATTTTGTTGAGGTGTGTATGGAACCGTAAGAGGCTGACGGATTCCATTGTCTTCACAGTATGCCTCGAACTCCTTCGAAGTAAATTCGCCTCCTCTGTATGATCTCATAGCCACAATTTCAAAGACGCTCTCCTTCTCCACAAGGGATTTAAATTTCTTGAAGTTGGAGAAAACCTCCGATTTTTGTTTCAAGAAATAAACCCAGGTTTTTCGACTAAAGTCGTCGACAAATATGAGGAAATAGTTGTTTCCACCATATGAGCTTGGCTTTATTGGTCCACAAACATCTGTGTGAACTAACTGCAGTGGTTTTGTGGCTCTTGAGAATGTTTCCTTAGGAAAACTTTTTCTAAAATGTTTCCCAAGTAAACATCCTTCACACAGCTGATCCGGGTGGTCTATTCTTGGCAAACCTCTAACCATCTTTTGTTTGGACAATAATTTTAACCCTCCAAACTTAAGGTGACCATACCTAAGATTCCATAACCATGACGAGTCTTTGACACAAGCAATCAGACATCTCGCGACGTCATTTTGAATGTTCAGATAGAACATCCTATTCCCCGTCATTGGCACCTTGGCAATCAACTTTCCTCTCCTATCTCTTATAAAAAGACTAAGGTCCTCCATATTCATCCTATAGCCCTTTTCTAAGAGTTGTCCCAAACTTAGTATATTCATTTTTACGTTAGGGACGTAATAAACATCGGAAATAAACTCATGATCTCCATTTTTCAACTTAATTAAAATTTTGCCAAGACCACTCACCGGAGTTTTCGCTCCATTTCCAAACGTTACGTTGCCTGAAACTGATTCATCAAGCTCCACGAACTTCTCCTTCGTGCCGCACATATGGTTGCTTGCTCCCGTATCAAGCACCCATGTACAATTATCATTGTAATCACCTTCTTTGCATGCCACCAACAAGGTATGGTTTCCTTCTTTTTCTTTATTAGCATAGTTAGCTTTTTCTTCGACGTTATCCGATGAAAACCAACAATCTCGAGCATAATGACCACGTTTGTGACAATTATATCATTCGACTTGAGATTTGTTATTCCTTGGCCTACTATTGTTGCGCCATGAATTTTCTCCTCTGCCACGACCTCTTGTGGAGCTTGACCTCTGGCCCCTTTGATCATCGTCATTCTGCTTTCCTCTTCCTCTTCCGCCATAGTAGCCGCGTCATCTTCCTCTAGCATTACTACTAGAGCTCTCTCCTTTATCTTTCAAAGTGAGCTTTGCTTGTAGAACTTGTTCTACTGCTCCCTCTTTGCTTCTCTTTTTCATTATTTCTTCATGGGCTTGTAGAGATCCCATGAGCTCATCCACGGTCATGGTTTCGACGTCTTTGGACTCCTCAATTGCGACGACGATATAATCAAATTTTGGAACGAGTGACCGCAATATTTTTTCGATCACACGATTACCACTCATGACCTCACCATTTCTTCTTAGTTGATTGACAACAACTAAAACTCTTGAAAAATAATCCGATATTAATTCGGACTCTTTCATGGAGAGAGATTCAAATTCACCTCTTAGAGTTTGCAACCGTACCTTCTTTACTTTGTCCACGCCTTTGAAGGAATTTTGCAAAATCTCCCATGCTTGCTTTGCGTTAGCGGCTCTTGATATCTTATCGAAGGACGACTCATCCATGCCTTGATAAAGAAGGAAAATAGCTCTTTTATCTATCTTTCTAGAAATATGTAGTGTATCATTTTCAACTTGTGGTAGCGCCGCTTCATTTTCCGGTTCGACATAACCTTTTTCTATTATCTAACATGCATCTTGCGAGCCTAGTAACACCTTCATTTGAATGCTCCAGTTGTCATAGTTTTCTTTAGTGAGTTTAGGAATTTGGAAGGGAAACATTTCAGTAGCCATGGGATCTATGGCTATGATACCACTCTGTTGGAAATGGTTTTGGGGCTAATAGTTGATGGGTATTGAAAATGGGTATTGAAACGATTAAACGGGATTAGAATAACTCAACTTGGTATTTAACCAAAACTGAATTTTATTTCTCAAACTTTGTAGTACAAGACTCACTTTTCTTTTCTTACACCTCACCTTACCACTCTTGTTACTTGCTAGCTCACTTGGTTTTTGGATGGTTTGCAAGTGAACCATTGTTGCCTATTTATAGGCTCACTTACTTCTCTAGATAGTTCTATCTAGACTCTTCTTTACACTCTCATTACACTCTTATCTAAAGAGAATATTCTAGAGTATAATACCAAGGATAAGCATGGAGGGGTTTATCCTTCACATGTCTAATACTCTCTTATCTAGAGAGAATACTCTAGAATACAACAAGGATAAGTATGGAGAAGTTTATCCTTCACATGTCTATTTTGACTAATACTTATCTATTCTAACACATGACTAATTAGATTTTTCTAGATTTAATTAAATCAAGTTTACTATTTTAA
>JAJJWX010005184.1:0-38096 GCA_023529315.1 Papaver bracteatum | reverse complement strand
GAACGAAGAATCAATTCCACCAGTCACTGCAGGAAGCAAGGCAGGTAAATTATCTTGAATTTCATATGGAATTACCCAGGTATGCTGAGATAATAAAACTTTGACCTTCATACTCAAGTTATCCTTGACATAATCTGTATAGCCCATAATTTCAATTAAAGGTTGATCTCCTATCCACACATCAAACCAAACAGATATTTTCTCCCCATTTCCAATATTCCACCTAATATCTTCTTTCAATTGCTGCCAAGCCCACTTCAATCCTGACCAAACTGAAGAATACTTCCATTTAGTGCACCATTGATTATTCTTGTCTTTATATTTAACAGCAAAAAACCTTGACCATTCATCCTCTGAGATATGCATTTTCCACATCATCTTCATCAATAAAGCTTTATTAACTACTTCAAGTCTTCTAATTCCCAACCCACCTTCATTTATAGGAGTACAAACTTTTTTCCAGGCTAAAATGTCATATTTTCTAGTTTCACCATCCCCTGACCATAGAAAATTTCTCATAATTCTTTCACAAATCTTAATTATTGATTTTGGCCATTTATAGACTGCCATTGAATACAGAGGATAACTAGAAAGTACAGACTTGATAAAAATCAATCTGTCATGAAATGACAATAATTTACCTTTTCATCTTGCTAATGTCATCTGCATCATTTCAACTATTTGCCACAAGATAGATGATTTTTCATTTTCGTTATCATTTTCTTCATCTTCCTCTACTACTTTCTTGGGGTTTATCTCTAACCTTACTACCAATGGGTTATCATGCTGCTCACCAGGCTCTAGTACTTCTTGTGCAGTGAAAGATATAGTTTTCTTCTGCCATTCTTGTAACGGCGAGGCTCTCGCGATATTCATTATATCTCTTCCATATGTGTCTCTCGCGAAGACTCTGCTTAGAACATTATCATGGAAATCCTCTATAGTTCTGTGTGAATGTACAATGGAATTACAAAACAAATTCTTTGATTTAGCCCCAACTTATATTACGAATGATTCTGCTCCTTTTACAGTATTTACCCTGCGAATTTCTGGTGCTGGAGGCAATCGCTGAGATTGTGGATGTCCTACTAAAAAGTGGTTTATCTTTCCTTAGTCGATCATCCTTAAAATTATTCTCTTGACATTCCTGCAATCATTTACTGTGTGACCATGAAAGTGATGGTAAGGACAAAATTCTTGACTACGATTATTAGGATGTGGTTCTTTTCCCATATTCCATGGAGATGGTATATTTTCCATCAAAATGATAGCTTCCCAGATTTTTTTGTATACTAGCATTTAGAGGCGGCATTTTAATTTCTTCCCATACTATCTTCTGATTACTTTGGATTCTGAAATTGTTTTTCCTCTGTCCACCATAAGTTTCTTGCGGCTGATCAAGCCTTTGAATCTTATTATTCCCACCGCGATTGTAATAATTCTTCTCCCTTTTATATTCTTCTTGATCTCGACTGACCATAGCTACCAACTTCTGCTGGTTATCAGTCTCCACTTTCTCTTGTTGTGCTTGCGAGCTGCTCGCCACGTTGTTAATCATTTTAGGAAGTAAACTCTCATTTGATGCTACTGAATTGGTATTCGCGATTGGATATGATTCCATCTCTTTTTTTTTGTCCTCCCAATTGCTAGCCGTGCTTGTTCAGCATAATGTCTCTCAATTTCTTCCTCAATTATTCTTCGATTTCTCTGGATCTCTCGCCCATGTAATATCCTCCTACCTTCTTCTGGATTATCTTTATCATTTTGGTTGTCTCTTCCCTCTTGATTTCTGTTGTTAAGTCTATTATACAAATTTTCGCCACGCGGGTCATGGCGATCTCCTATTACCTCTTCTTCTCTATGACGTTGCTCTTCATTTAGATTTTGCATTTCCTCTTGGATATTTCCTCTAGCATTTCTTATTGGGGAATTTCGCCTTAATTATTATCTTAATGATCTTGAATTCGATCTAACAGTACTTCTTGATCTTCTATTTTGTAACCTCAAATTCTCCATTCTCAACTCGTGATTTTGTCTTGTTAAATTTGCACACTCTTCCACCTCTAATATTCTTTCCTCTTGTATTTTTTGTCTTGGATCACCTGCTGTTTCATTTTCGCCTTCTCCATGAATTAATCCTTCAATCACTCCTTGATTTCTTTCTTCTCTTCTTCCGTCCATTAATTGTTGATTTTATACATCTTTCATCGAATCTGATCTCCAAGTATGCACACTCACTCTATCATAATCCACATTTCTATTTTGTATCGATGTTTGTTGATTCGGTTGTGGAATTTGATCTTATCCTTCAATCCTTATTCTATTTCTTCTTGTTATTATCCTTGAAGATTCTCCTAATTCATTTGTTTCTTCTCATGCAAGTCTTTTACTCCTCCTTACAGTTGTTGGTGATTTTGATGTATTTCTTCTTCTTCTAGCCATTTCTTCAATTCTAATAATTTTTTCAAATCTTTAAATTGTAATTAGAGATTTTTTTAGCTTGATTCTCCCTGTTTCGGGCGCCAAAATGTAGTTGCAGGATTTCCCACACTACACCCTTGTTAAGATCTTGTTATAATCAACTCATAATTGAAGATTAAAAACGACACTTTATTATTTTGTTCCCAGAAATGTTTACAGAAATAGAAGAATTCAAGATTACAACTATTCTCTTGAAGTTTCTCTCTCCTCAAGACTTTCTTAACTCTCAAAAATACATCATCCTTTTCTGGACACACTCGGTCTATATTTATAAGGTAGTTACATAGTAGATGACAGCTAAGTTTTCCTATTATTTCGGGTTGATTCTGCGATTGTACCGCGATAGTTACAATGTTCACTCTCGCAAGTTTTGTAACCATCGCAGAACAAACATGCTTTTCTCAAGTTTTCTTCAATCGTCAGTTATTACGTCACTATTTTGAAGGCTTTTGTGACACTCGTGAAGTGTTGTTGAAAATATTGCGGTGATGCTCGCTGGGAAGTGTTGTTAATCTCGCAGAGAATAGATGTAGTGATATTCTGGTCCTATACTGTTGGTTTGCTGGTCGTCACTTCCAAGGATATAAAATGGGTTCTGGTGAATATTATTGCTGAGGGATTTGGAGATGCACTGAAGAATAAGGAGATAGATGTGGCTAAGTGCTTGAATGCACAATGGTTGTTGTTGTGAAAGGTACATGGGATTGCAACAGTTAGAGTGAAGCAGATAAGTGAGAATACAATAAACTAAAATGATGCAGGTTTATGGAGCGGTGAATGGGTTAAGATGTTATGTGCTACAAATGGTGTTGATGATGTTGGTTTTCAGGAGCTGAAACTGAAGCAATGCAGTTGCAGTTATGAAATTGCAGGCACTGGAGTGGTTGTGGTAGATACTGCACATGGATATTGCAGTTGTACGTTATGATGCTTATAGGACCAGAATATCGCTACAAAAATAATCCCGCGAAATAAACAACACATCTGCGAGAATACCGCGAGATCTTTAACAACACTTTGCGAGTGTCACATAGTAGGTTAAAGAATGACGTAATAGCTGACGATTGAGGAAACCCGAGAAGAGCATGATTTATCTGCGATGGTTACAATACTCGCGAGATTTCATATTATAACTGTTGCGGTAAGATCGCAAATTAAATCTGAAAGTAAAGGACAGCTTAGCTGTCATCCATTATATATCTACCCTATATATAGAGACCCAGTATGTCCAGAGAGAGGATGATGTATTTTGAGAGTTGAGAAAGTCTTGAGGAGAGAGAAACATTGAGAGAATAGTTGTGTTCTTGATTTCTTCCACTTCTGTAAACTTTTCTGAGAATTAAATGATAAAGAGTCATTTTTAATCTTTAAGTATGATTTGATGATTATGAAATCTTAACAAGGGTGTAGTCTAGGATTTCCTGCAACTACAATGCTACTGCAATGGACTAGGTGATACAAATGAAGATGAAATGGGTTATGCTCATGATGATACCGGTGGAATTCTGAAGTTTGTGTTGCAGGTTCCAATGGGTGTATATGCAGATGCAACTGTAGTTGTTTAGTTCTAGTTGTTACTGAGATTATAGTGATGGTTGGTTTGACATAAATATTGGATGGTTGTGAAGATGTATTGCAGTTGAGCAGATACAACCAATTCTGTGGAGTTACTGAGCAACAGTAATGGTTGCAGTCAAGGAAGTGAACTGGTAGTGGTGTGTAGTGGTGCTAAATGGAGGAGAACATGCATTGCAGGTGGTGGAATTAGAAGATTTCAGAGGTGCTTCAATGTGGCCTAAGTTATGTGATTGAATCAGGCATTGAGAGAAGCTGCAGCTGGGGAGTTATGCATAACAGCAGTGTAATATGAAAGCAGCTACAACAAGGGACTTTCTTGTAATCACTGAACCAGTTCCGTAGGAAACAGCGTGGAAACACATTGAGAATGGTGAGCCGGTGGTACTAGTTCCGGTTGTTGGATTTAGGAACTTGAAGAATGAATCATAATATTTCAGTGAATCATAAAGGTAGAACGTATTGGATGCAAGAGTTAGCTGCGGGATATATGAGTTCGGAGCCGCGCTTTTGGGTATATTTTCGCAAGAACAAGGGATTGGATTTCTTTTGTGAATGTATGGATTGAGTTAAGGTGCTGGAAGTATACAATAGCCTGGTGATAGTTTCTGATTGTTCAGGTGGCCAGAGATACTTTTCCTGTGATAAATTCCGACAACATCGACCAGATTCCGGCGGTGACCCCAGTTCCCCGACGACCAACTTTGGACAGAGATTTTCACATGGGTATTTCTACATATGTTCTTGGTGGACTTCTATCTATTGGAATTTGGGGAGACTTGACTTAGTTTTGGAAAGAGGAAAAGCTACAAAAGAATAGTCTTCTACAACTTTAGATCACGTATTCTATTATACTTGGAGGTTTGGAGAGAGCCGTAACTAGGGTTTGCTCTCGGTTTTATCTTTCATCTTCAATATTTTATTTCTATAATATTATGATGAACTCCATTATTATGAGTAACTAAAACTATTTTTGATTAAGGGCGATTTCAAAGCCCGAAATATGAACTTATGATTGATATGAAATAACTTGTTCTCTTGCACTCATTCTCCTTATTTTTTGATTTCTACCGTGCTAATAATTCTTATGGATTGTTCCTTAATTGTTTAAGTTTGAAATTAAATAGTTATGTCACAATCTTATTTCCAGTTTATATTTTCTTCGACCCGTAATTGTCTAGAGAAGATAAACACAAGTAGCAATATATGGGTATTGATGATGGGACTTTGTTAAGTACCCATATGTAGAAATTGACACTAGTAAGTTATTTATGCTTTTGAATTCATCACTAGGAACAATTTTATCTCATAAAACTTAAAGCATTTGTTTAAGTCACACCTAGTAAGCGTACCTCTAGGGAACTTGACAAGTAGAAAACGGTAGTCTAGCGCTTTCGTATCCAGTGAGCCTAGGAGATAATAACGGAATAGTTGAGCGTACTAATTATTTTAGGGTTGTTAGTAACGAGATAATGCGAAAACGTGGTTATATATCAGTTAGGTTTATATTCAGTGGTCTAGAATGAATCCTTAATCAATTCCATCTCATATTTGAATACAACTTTGTGATTTTCAGAATTTCTACAATAATATTGTCTTTGCTAAGAGTATTTGCATAACAACTTTTGCTTCATACCTCCCTTGGGACGATCCTGCTTTCATTATACTACTTACTAGTGTAAAGAGAAGTAGAGAAATATTATTTGCGAGTTGACACCTCGTCAGTTGCTAGAAACCATAAAATTGATAAAAAAATGTTCAATTTCGCATTCAATTGCATAAAATTAAGATTGAATAACGAAATCGAATAACAACGCCTATATCTGTTGCTAAAGGTTGTTGCAAATTCTGAGATTTCTGTGTGGTCATCTAGTGTGTATATATATATATTTAAATTTATCCGCTATAATTATGGTCAGGTGCAAGAGATACGTTTACTCTCATCTGTTGCTTCATAAATATAAACTATAGTATCACGTGCCTTGAGAATCTAAGGATGTAATTTTCTATTTTAAATATGTGTTGCTTGTACTTTATTATTTTAAAATTTATTCGAGATCTTAAGGAAATGATAGTAATAAAGTGCTTTCTTGTTTATATTAAACAAATATAAAAAAAAATTGTTAATTAGTTTCGAATCAAGATTTGCAGTCTGGTGTTTGGGTAAATTAGAGCTGCGATAAGCTGGTTATTTATATTTTAAAAGTATTGATTATTATTGGATGGATAGTTCGGTTTTATTTTAGTTATAATCAATTCAGACCAGTTTTTTCAGTTTATCAGTTGCTTGTGCAGTCTGGTGACAAGTATAATGCCCACAACTATTAACATGATTTTATGTATAATCAATTCGGACCAGCTTTTTCAGTTTATAGGTTGTTTGTGCAATCTGCTGACAAGTTTAAAGCCCGCCACTATTAACAATGATGAAGTTATGCTATTGTAATTGGTAATAGTGGCGGGCTGGTTGTGCAGTCTGGTGACAAGTTTTTTCAGTTTATCAGACACAATGGTAAATTCCGTATGTCTCCTAGTAATTTATAGAAATACTGGTATAAAAGCTAATCTAGACACAATGGTAAATTAAGAGGAAAAACTTGCAGTTTTTTGCTTCAGAAATCAACCGAATCAAAAGACTATACCTTTAAGGATCATTTCAATTTGACCTCCCCAATTTTGGAGATTAATTTTCTTATTGTAAGAATTATAGAGATGAGACTTTTATGACCGGATATTATACGGCCGTACTAGCTTATCATGTTCCTTTAGAGTCCTTTAACACGAGCATGGTCTTAAATTTATTATACAATGTTTCTTTATATGAACTTGGGCTTGACTGCCATTTATATTACTAGGAGACATACAGAATATGGTATCCATATTATGCCCTTTTTTTTATCAACCCTAAAGGAATAACGGAAAAGAGAAATCTTTTGTCTATCACTACATTTGTTGTTATTGTTCAGGAGGTAGTCTTTGGAAAGGATATATGTTGTCGATGATGCTTTCTTGCGAGTGTTTTTTTTCGAACAATATATATTATTTTTTTTTCCCTTCTACAATTTGGTTTTTCTACTTCAATATAATTCTAAGTTTCTGCAAATAGAATTCTTAATTACTCGACTCGTGATAGTCAAGGATCTTCTTCTTCTTCCTCCTCAAGTGAGTATCTCAGCTAATTTGTGGTGCTAGCTAATTCTTTCAATTACCGATATCTTTGTTTCAACATGAGATAAGCTTGAGTCCCATCATACTAATTACTCTAGTAAGAATGCTTATCCTAATAGAATTCTAGTATTGCGAGTGCTAAACCAAGAGAAGAATGCTAAGGCCTCTACAACTTATGCTTTATCCTCTGCTACGATTCCGTCAAAAAACAATAACGGCGTTGTAGAGGCTTGTCTGTATGTTATATGTACGTTGTCTTTTGTTACTTAAGGGGAAGAGGTATTTCTATGGTCTTTTCATTGTTGTATTTTCCTAATTGTTTTCCTCAAATGTCTTCCTTGTGTGATACGTAATCCCTGAAACAGTCTTGTGAATATCTTGATATCTTGACAGAATTTTTGAAATTAAAGAAGGAAGTGTTGTGGTACCCAAAATAAAATACAGTTAGCTCTTAAAAATATATGGAGGTTAGTTATTGTGGATACCATAGAGTTAAATATCTATTTTTATGGATAATTTTAAACTTAAATAGACAAAATATTTATTAACTGACTACAAATTACAACAAAAAGTATATTAGGTTCTTCAATCCCTCTTAATTCTCGAAAAAACATTGTGTATTAGTCTGGATGAAGAAGATGAGATGTGAAAAAGAAGGGGTCTAACATACACACTCAATATTTCGATTAGCAATTTGTATGGACAAACTCTAATATACTTTCTAGAGAATCAACTAGACAGTCAGACTCAATCTAGATAAAAGTACATCAAAGAGTTTATATCTCTCTCACTTGATTTGATCTTTACTCAAGCAAATAGAAATCTGAGAGTCTTTCTCAAATACAAGGAGATAACTTGGATGGTACCAAAGACCAATATCCAAGTGTCAATCGATTTAAATCAACAACCAATAATGGTCGGATATTCTAATCGATTGAACAACGCACAACCTGTATTATTTCAATTATATAACAAAATATAATGCAGAATAGAAATAACACAGACACCAGAAATTTTGTTAACGAGGAAACCGAAAATGCATAAAAAACCCGGGACCTAGTCCAGATTAAATATACACTATATTAAGCCGCTACAGACACTAGCCTACTCCAAATTAACTTCGGTCTGGACTGTAGTTGAACCCCAACCAATCTCACACTGATCCAAGGTACAGTTATGCTCCTACGCCTCTGATCCCAGCAAGATACTGCGCACTTGATTCCCTTAGCTGACCTCACCCACAACCAAGAGTTGATACGACCCAAAGTCGAAGACTTTAATAAACAAATCTGTCTCACACAGAAAAGTCTACAAATAATAGATAAATTCGTCTCCCACGAATAAACCTACAAGTTTTGTTCCGTCTTTTGATAAATCAAGGTGAACAAGAACCAATCGATAAAACCAGACTTATATTCCCGAAGAACAGCTCAGTTTCATCAATCACCTCACAATAAACTTAATCGACGTGATAAAGAAGATTATTAAGGAATCACAAATAATGGGACGATGATGTTAGTGACTACTTTTATCTTGCCTATCAGAGATAGAAATCTCAAGCCAATTATTACAATTGTACTTGTACGATAGAAACAACAAGATCAGATCAGACAACTACAAGAAAAGCAGTATCGGTCTGGTTTCACAATCCCAATGAAGTCTTTAAGTCGTTAACCTAGTTTTAGAAGAGTAAAACCAAAGGTTATAAGAGAATCGACTCTAGGTTTAGCAAACTAGTATCACACATAATGTGTGGGGATTAGGTTTCCCAGTTGCTATAAGTTCTCCCTTATATAGTCTTTCAAATCAGGGTTTGTAATCAATGTTATCTTACTAACAAAGCATTCAATATTCACTGTTAGATGAAAACTTGATTAGATACAAGCTAATATCTCACAACCGTTAGATTCAAAACTTAGCTTGCCATACACATGTACTTGACGTTTTTGGGTTTGTGTAACCGTACCCAAACGTGTACAATGGTTGGTTCAATATTAGTCAACCAAATGGTTAGCCAAATGATAACTTTCATATAAACCATATTCTTCTTTACCATAACTAGTCCAAATGACTCAAATGAACTAGTTAGAGTTGTTCAATTGCTATGAGTTCTCATGTACTACACAAGACACAATTGAATCAAAAACGATGTGATTCACTCGAATCATTTCATGAACTATAAAGCCATGGTTTGCAAAAGCATTCCTTAGTAATTTAAGATAAGTTCAGGAACAACGTTTTCAGACATAACCTCTTGAGTTCACGGACTCAATCTAACCGGTTGAAGTTAATAAACTCCAGCAGAATTTCTCGAGATGTGCACCTGAGCTTCAACTTCAGCAGATATTCTCGGGTTTGAGAACTTACGCTAGTTCACGGACTGAGTTGCTGCTCACGTTTCGCTTCCACTTGATCAACAAAGTTCGCAAACTTCGGTTCAAGTGTTAAGGACTTATACATATATGTGTTGCCACAACAATATTTATATCCCACAATGGTTATATAGTCTAAACTCTCATTTCAATCACTGAAACATTCTCAGAGGATGTTATATAGTTGCTATTCACAAATTATTTTTCGTCAGAGCGATTTCCAAAGTGATTGAAACATAACATGACTTTCGTCACTAGGCAAAGATGAACTTGGATAAAGAGAGAGATTTACCAACACCCATTTCGAGAAATATATAAGCGATATATACTCAGCTCAAAATGTCGCATGTGCATATCCTTAGTCTATATAGTAAAACGACTTTTGTCTCAAGATAGGAGATAGAGTAGATAGACTTTTGGGTGATAGATGAGTTCAAGTCTCCACATACCTTTTAGTTGATGAAGATACACTGGTTCCTTGAGTAGTCCTTCGTCTTGTATGATGATCTCCATGGAGTTCTTGAGCTCAACTACACTTTCTATCCTAGTCCGAGACCTTAGCTATAGTAGACTAGAAATCAATACTTTATAGTTTTTATCAATAAGATTGACAAATGTGCTTGAGATAGCAACGCATGCGAGTTTGACCGAGCAGTGCTCTAACAATCTCCCCCTTTGTCAATTTTAGTGGAAAAACTATTAATACATATGGAATACAAAAATTATATAAATAAACTTTGTAGCTCCTATTCCACATGCCTAATCTTCAACAATACTCGAAATCTTCGTCACTTCAAGTAGTCCAATGATCCCAAAGGTTATAAGTTTAGCATCAACGTTTTTGAAAATCCGTAGCTATAATAATGAGAAAAGCATTGGTTCTCAATCATTGTTATACAGTGTCATAGTATTATTACACAACGTCAAAGTCCAATTGTATCACAACTTCAACAAAAATACTATGGTGATACTTCACTCCCCCTTAGTCAATACTCCATCTCACATGGAAACCACTCCCCCTTACATAATGATCCGAAAACCATATGTATTTTTAGTATGAACTACAATTAATTATCCCCCTTTTTGTCAATGAAATTGGCAAACGTACAAGAACATGATCCTAATGAAATTTCCGTAAGAGACATTTCATGACCAAAGGTAAATGTTCTATCATCTTGTTTAGATGTAATCATAAAGCCGAGGCTAAATGCATTCATCAAGGAGTTTATAAATAAAAAAGATAACCCCTAAAAATTCCACAGCCGCACTCCCCACAAAGATTTGGAAATTAAGCGCAAGTTCAAAAGAACTCTCCCCCATAAGATGTCATTCCCAAGGGAACAACAAGAGCGACCTTAATTTCAAGAGAAAAGAAGGATTTCTTTAGACTCAACAAATTGCATACAAGTATGAATTTGGAATCCAAAATATTCAATCATATTAACCAAAGCGAACCAAGATTAATTTGACTAAATATGCTCAACACAAGTAAACTTATGGAGACTTAATTCATCGATTAGATTATTCACAAGAGAACCCATAAATACTCTAACCGGATTACATAATTAAACTAATCACAAAGTGATCAATTTAAATGACCACACTCGACATGAGAAAAATCTATGGAGTTATAACTAAATAATCACACAAGATGATTGATTTAGTTCATTTGGGCACAACATAAGAGATTATAGAACCCCGACTAAGATTATCATAGAAAATGACAACCTTAATCGTACATGTACTCAACATGAGAGAACTCATGGAACACAAACTAAATAACCACAAAAGTTGACTAATTTAGTTCTTAATGCTCTACATTTTGCATCTTTATGGAACAAACAACCATGCTAATAAGAAATCGACTTAGTCGTTGTAGGGGAAGAATATTGTCACAACAATGATATTCTGCGAAATAAACAACTGTTCTGCGATGCATCGATAATAAACGAATTACTCTGCGGCACATCAGTGATATTCTGCGACACATCCAAAGATGACTTAAACAATGACGTAATGACTGAAAACGACAGAAACACGAAGAAAGTATGACATGTTTGCGGTATATCAATAAAACCTGCGAAAGATAAAGGCGGTGCCAGTTGTGATTTATTGCAAGAACTCAGATCCGAAATTGAAGGGAATCTTAGCTGTAAATGAGCTGTCATGAGCTGTAATCCACTATGTAAATACCTATATAAAGGAGGTGAATAGTTCCAGAGAGGGGATGAATTTTTGAGTGTTAGGAAAGTTTTTAGGAGAGAGAAAAATCTTTGTTAAGTGTTATGTGTTCTTGATTTATGTAATTCCTTAAGGTCATTGTAGGAGCGGAATATCACAACAAATGATAACTTACGAAATTATGGAGAGAAAATATATTTTGCGAGTATAGAATATTTTGCGAAGATAAAGAAATCACGAAGAACGTTTTACGAGTAAAGGAAGTTCGTGAAGTAAATTTGCGAAGGTTCGTATGATGATTCTTTGATCCGAAATTAAGGGAAAGATTAGTTGTTATCCAATATGTAAAATCATATAAATAGCCATTTAGGCATGAGAGGAAAGGAGAGACACATTTTGAGAGAGGGGATGATTTTAGGAGGAGAGAAAAATTTTAGAGAGGATTTTATTTTCTTTATCATCTTCTACCCAAAAATTCTAGAGCTCCAAATATTCATTAATGGAGTCTCAATTGTAAAATCATGTAATCACATACAATCACTAGTGAAGCACCGTGGATGTAGATCACATTGATCGAACCACGTAAAAATCTTTGTGTCTCTTTATAATTTTAGTACCTTAATTCTTAGTTTCATATCAAATTAATTAGGTTTAGGAATCATTTTAATGGAATCTAATGAGGGTGTAGTTGTGAGATAATCCGCAACTACATTTTTGGCGCTAGAAACAGGGAAAATACATTTTAATGGAATATCACAACAAATGATAACTTACGAAATTATGGAGAGAAAATACATTTTGCGAGTATAGAATATTTTGCGAAGATAAAGAAATCACGAAGAACGTTTTATGAGTAAAGGAAGTTCGTGAAGTAAATTTGCGAAGGTTCGTATGATGATTCTTTGATCCGAAATTAAGGGAAAGATTAGTTGTTATCCAATATGTAAAATCATATAAATAGCCATTTAGGCATGAGAGGAAAGGAGAGACACATTTTGAGAGAGGGGATGATTTTAGGAGGAGAGAGAAAATTTTAGAGAGGGATTTTATTTTCTTTATCATCTTCTTCCCCAAAAATTCTAGAGCTCCAAATATTCATTAATGGAGTCTCAATTGTAAAATCATGTAATCACATACAATCATTAGTGAAGCACCGTGGATGTAGATCACATTGATCGAACCACGTAAAAATCTTTGTGTCTCTTTATAATTTTAGTACCTTAATTCTTAGTTTCATATCAAATTAATTAGGTTTAGGAATCATTTTAATGGAATCTAATGAGGGTGTAGTTGTGAGATAATCCGCAACTACATTTTTGGCGCTAGAAACAGGGAGAGAGTAATGGATTTATCCTTCCTGTAACTTGTTGGTTTAAGAAATTTTCATGAAGATTAATTATTGCTCATATTTTTCTAGATTTACAAATTTTAGGAACAAAAACGAAGATTTCATGGAAGAAGCCACACTTTCATGGAGTAAACACCATCAACAGTTTAAAGAACTGAAAAGAAGAAAAGAAAAAATTAGTTGTTGTGGTGAAATTAAAGGAAGAAAATTAAAGTTTGAATAAAAGAATTCCGTGTTCAGGAGAAAAAGTAAGAAGCAAATTATTGGAAGAAATTAAGGAACAAGACGAAGACATTTTTGACATGGAAGATATAGCAGTATTTTTATTTTCCAAAACAATAAATTTCATCAGCTAACTACTCAAAGAAATCAAAGCAAAGGAGATTATGGTACATAAGTACAAAATATAAATCAAAGAAGATAACAACCCAAAGAACTCTCAAATAAAATACGAAGGACATTTTCAGCAGACACAGGGGAGATATATTCGCAGGGGATAAATGAACATAAAGCTCATAAGAACGATCAACGGACAGTGAAGAAAAATGGCTAAACCGAATCAGTAAGTTCTGCGAAGACAGTACCTCATGCAAACCCATTATCTCATGCTCCATCAAAATCAGAAGTTTACGAAGAGAAATCGGTAATTTGCGAAGAAAAGGAACTAGTTCACTTTGAAGACGAATTCTTATTATCACTCGCAAAACAACTACCAATTCAGTGAAGTGTTGTCATCAGCTAACCTCAGAAACTTACATCGTCAATCAACTAATTCAAGGGTAACAAGAAATACAGCCAGAAAGGATTAAAGGAAACAACCAAAATCAAAATTTCATTACAACATTCGCAGATGTTATCTTCGCAAATGTTTCTGGCAAACATTTTAATTCTTGCAATTACTAATTTCACACAAACAAGTTTGTCAACACGAACCAAAAGATGAAACATCTAGAAGCATGAGGCAAAGTAAAGAAGCAACAAAGAAAAGAAATGATGCTGATATTCTAGTTTGCCATCAACAACAATAAACAACTAGTTTAGTTAGGATAATCTCTACTTAAAGAGCAAAGAAAAGATGGATGGTTATATTCACTTCTGTAGGAACAACCTTCGCCCACAACCATGGCAAACCAATCAATCTACTTCGCAACAACGCATCAGTTCGCATCATTGAACCCAATTAGCAACAAGTTAGTTTACGGCCATCACTTTAGTTCGCAGTATTAGTCATCCAGTCCATGTCTCAGCTTAGTTCGAGTCGATATCAGTATGCCTCAATCAGTTAAGGCAGAGTGGAAAGTTTATCAAACGAAGACATCAGCAGAAATGAGAACTCACAAACCTGAGCTGATGACAAATAATGATAGCAGTCAATTCGGTTGAAAAGCATCGTAACTAAAGAAAAATATCAAGTTGAGTTGAGTAAGCAATCTTTAAGAAAATAGCAATCTGATGAGTTTAAGACGAGACCATTTCTACCATCAATAAACAGTGAAGTGTAAAGCGCACACATTCACGAGTACTCAATCTGATGTTTTCTTTGCAAGCACTTGCTTTGCAAATACTACCTCATTACATGCGAAGTTAACAGTTCATGCAAAGTTCATAGTTCCAGTGAAGTTAAACCAATGTGAAAAGGCGAAAGATGGAAATGTAAAACCAAAAGCAAGACAAATGTAGAAAATGAAAACAGACGCGCTTCAAATGATAGTTAATTTTCAATGGATATACAAAACTACTACAACAACCAGAGACAAAGAAAAGTGTTTAATATATGATCTCACAAAGCTGAGCACAACTAAGGGTGAAAGAAAAAGAAACTGACATGCAAAAATGTTGGAGGTAATTACCAGCAGCAAGAAAAGAAATATTCGAACATTTATGCGAAGGAATGAAATACCAGAAATAAGAAAACCTTACCAAAGAGAATAAAGAAAATAAAAACAGCCGCACGAATAAGATGCAATAGCTGATATTATTTCATCATCACATAGACTTTTACTATTAACAGATGAGGGAGGAATAGTTTCTGAGAAGAGAGTAACAACACGAGTGAATAAGAAGAGTTTCAGCACGAGTGAATGTTCGCAAATATCTTACGAATATTCGCAGCATGAATACTTCGCATAATATCAACAGTACTTGAAGTAAAATCCCGTTAGTATCAACAGTACCAGCGGGATAACAATCCCGGCGAAGGAGAACCCCCGTCATTGCAAGGTGACAAAGTGGCTTAACCAGAACATATGAGGATAAACCTGCGAAATAAACTAGCTTGAAGAGAACCAGAAAGGAAACTAACTAAATGCAATTCACGAAGAAGCACTTGCAGAGAAATCTGTAACTTCAAAAACCACAAACCGTGAGTCACCACAGGATCAAGATAGTTCTAAAAGTTGACAACAATATTAGCAAAGAAAAATGGCATGAATTCACTCCAACTAGCCACGTAATGAAACGTCAAAGCATTCGAGAAGAGGAAGGGGAATACAGCTGCAGTTCCTGACTACATCAATTATCATAAACCAAAGAGAAGCTCGTAACGAGAAAGGATGATAACGGAATACACACATAATCATCATTTACAAAGAAAGGGATGATTGTAATTCAACAATGCGAAGACGAACGAAAATAGCACATCAACAAATGACGAGACATCATTACTTCATAAAAAAGGAAGATCGTAGCAAGATTAACTCACCAGGAATTGGCAGCCAATGGCTGTATATTGCTCCCTAGGGCGTGCTTAATCCATTTCATAAAGAGGGAAGTTCGCAAACATTTACTTCCTGAAAATTTACTTTAAGTACCGAATATTCATTTTCTTTGTTCGTAAATTTTAACTTCGTGGACATTTACTTCGCAAAAATTTACTTCACGTTTATTCATTTTCTTCGCAAACGTTTACTTCGCAGCAAACTACTTCGTGAACAGCCAGCAATCCACTAGAAGCATGAGGTGAACTCTATCACAATTCACACGGACATGTATCTTCTGCAACCAACCAGTTCAAAAGCTGCCAATGTTGTTTCATTATCTCTGTCCGTAGTTTTATGGCAAGTTAAAAATTCAATTATCATTCTTTCTCATTTCGCAAGCAAGCCATTTACTTCGCAAGAGACAACAACAAGCCGAAAAAGGTAAGTACCATTTCCTAAAAATATATTTAATTTACCAAAAGCGATATACTACTTAAAAATTCTAAGATTTCAAAACATTTCAAAGATTTTTTAGATTGGAGAAAAACGACACAATCGCAAGATTCAAAAATGACTTCATCACAAAAATTTAAAGATCTCAATTTTTTTTAAAAGACTTCAAAATTACAAAAAACAGAGAAAATTAAATTCCTATATTTCTATAGAAAATTTTTGATTCATACTTCTCATACTTTTTATACTAAAGGTTTTATGAAAACATTCAAAATTTTATGAGCATGAAACATTTGCGATGGGTTTTTACGAATACAAAGAATTTCCATTCTACTTATAAAAAGGCGAAAAAATACCGCCATTTACGATTAACTTGCGAATAAAAGACCGCAATCTGTGATCAGCCTCCAAAAAAGAAAGAGAGCCGCAGAAAATTTTATACAGGCAAACCTTTGTGGCGTACACCCTAGTTCGCGAAGCTATATTTCGTAAGAGGCAAAGTCCTAAAGTACGTCATTTAAGGGGGTACCTATAACGTGGCTAAGGGTAACCGGAACACCACCAAGGGCCCTTAGTACATGGTAAAAATTTAGGGGTACAACCCAATAATGGGGTACCTATCCGGGTTAGACACCTTGGAATCTCACCTAATCTAGCGACATTACGCAATATAAAATGCGGTGTAAGAGGATTTAGGTTGGGTGACTAAGGCATACTGTCTTTACCAAGAAGTGAAGAAAACGATCAAGGCGCCGAGGTACACGGTTGAGTCAAGAGTGCCGGGTGAGGTTGAACCACATCTGCCATTTTTTACAAGTCTTGGCAAATGATGCACTTGGCCCAAAGATACCCCATAGGGTGCAACCTCGTAACTATAAGCCCTATAGGCAAAAAGGATAAGAGGTTGCGATCAAAAGCTGGTTGTTGGCAGAACCGGATGGGAAGAGATAACCTTGTATGGTCGATGTACGCTTCCTTGAAGGGGCAATCAGGGGGAAGATAAAGGGCAGAACCCTCCATTAGGGAGCTGATACGTGCTATAATACGCAAATGTCACGAGACTTCTTGTTTGCGAAAACATAAAGGCTTGTCATATTTGTGCAACAAATGAAGTTCTGCGAGCC
Organism: Papaver bracteatum; assembly: GCA_023529315.1. Classification (NCBI taxonomy): domain Eukaryota; kingdom Viridiplantae; phylum Streptophyta; class Magnoliopsida; order Ranunculales; family Papaveraceae; genus Papaver; species Papaver bracteatum. The sequence goes on along the minus strand of JAJJWX010005184.1, from coordinate 20,695 downwards.
TTCTAAAAAAAAAAAAAGAAGAAAGAAAGAAAGAAAGAAAAGAATAAAGAACTCGCAGAACATAATAAAGAAGTTAAGATGAGATCAATGGGTCACTACATGAAAGTGTAGAGACGTCCTGCGATTTCATCGCAAGACGGCAATGTCATGGGGATTTATGTTCGCAAGAATATTTAGGCCTGTCATATTGTCGCAACACTTCCTGAAGAGGCTAAAATACTATACAAAAAAGATAAGGCAAGATCAATGGTTTTTTACATGAAAGTGTAAGAACGTCCTGCGATTTTGTCGCTACGAAAGAGGTGGCAAAATAAGACCTTTACTTAGGAAGGCATGATAAGACCACAGCAATTGATGAAATTTATATTATTGAAGAATTTTTACAAGAAGATATATCATGAAGTTCTAACAAAGAAGACAATCCCATCAAGACCATTGAAGAATTTTTACAAGAAGATATATCATGAAGTCCTGACAAAGAAGACAATCCCATCAAGATCATTGAAGAATTCTTATAAGAATATATATCACGAAGTCATACCAGAAGAGGCGATTTCATTCGCGAAAATACACAAATAAACTTGCGAAGATAATTATATGAATAGAGGCAATTCAAAGATATATCAATTTTACCGCAGCAAAATGAGCTAAGAAACACAAACATTAGCTATGCATTATAATAGATAAGTATTCACATCATACAAGCATCATACTTGCATCATACAAGCATCATATTTGCATCATACTCGCATCATATTTGCATCATAAATGCATTGCATAAACATTTCATGGCATAAGAATCGCATACGCATTTCATAACATAATCATTACATAAATATTATATTCGCACAAGTATTGTACAAAATTTTACAGGAAAATACCACGAAACTTCGCAGAAAAGTTCATAATTCGCAGGACTATTCATAGTTCGTAACACTATATTCGCAACAGTACATTCGCAACAGTATAATTAGTAACAATATATTCGCAACAGTACATTCGCAACAGTATAATTCGTAACACTATATTCGCAACAGTATGTTCGCAGCACTATTCACAGCACTATTCGCAGCACTATTCAGAAGTTCAGAAATGCGCAGAAAAATTCAGAAGTTAGCAGGGTTACCACTTGAGGCAAAGGCAAGATAAGAATAGAGATGCAATTTAATTATTCAACATTTTCTCAAGGATTCTCCTTCATAGATAAAGAACAGAGGCAACTATGGATACCCAAGAAAATATTTGATGTTCTTTATCTTCTCAGCAAGAATCCTCACCAAAAGTGGAATAATAATTTCACATGAACAGAGGCAATATTTATCACTCTCATCAAGGATATTTTATACTTCTTATATAATTCAAGGATTAAATACTTCTTATACTTCTTAAGGATACTTCATACTTCTTATATATTTCGAGGATTAAGTACTTCTTATACTTCTTCAAGGATATTTTATATTTCTTATACTTCATACTTCTTCAAGATACTTCGCATACTTCATACTTCGCAAGATGATACTTCTAATTACTTCTTAAAGCTTCAGAACTTCGCAAAAGAATAGAGGCAAGTATATACTTTTTGAGTTTGATATTCTTTAGCTCGTTCCTTCATCAACAAAGATCAAAGACTACTCCAACAACCACAACAACGGATTTTTTCTTAAAAATCGCTCTTCAAGCAATATTCAAGAAAAAAGAGGCAAGATGTAGGAGCGGAATATCACAACAAATGATAACTTACGAAATTATGGAGAGAAAATACATTTTGCGAGTATAGAATATTTTGCGAAGATAAAGAAATCACGAAGAACGTTTTACGAGTAAAGGAAGTTCGTGAAGTAAATTTGCGAAGGTTCGTATGATGATTCTTTGATCCGAAATTAAGGGAAAGATTAGTTGTTATCCAATATGTAAAATCATATAAATAGCCATTTAGGCATGAGAGGAAAGGAGAGACACATTTTGAGAGAGGGGATGATTTTAGGAGGAGAGAGAAAATTTTAGAGAGGGATTTTATTTTCTTTATCATCTTCTTCCCCAAAAATTCTAGAGCTCCAAATATTCATTAATGGAGTCTCAATTGTAAAATCATGTAATCACATACAATCACTAGTGAAGCACCGTGGATGTAGATCACATTGATCGAACCACGTAAAAATCTTTGTGTCTCTTTATAATTTTAGTACGTTAATTCTTAGTTTCATATCAAATTAATTAGGTTTAGGAATCATTTTAATGGAATCTAATGAGGGTGTAGTTGTGAGATAATCCGCAACTACAGTCATATTAATGAAAAAGTGTTCTTAATCTTCAAATTATGTCATAAAGATTGATAGATTCTTGAATAGGGTGTAGTGTGGGAATTCCTGCAACTACATTTTGGCGCTAGAAACAGGGATTGAAGAGTTGAAAATCATAGTAAAAGCTAGGTAAAATAAACAAATCATTCAAGAATTGGAAGAATACTTTTGGTGGAAGAGAAGATGATTGAAATCAAAGATAATCAAAAGAAATTGGAGTGTGATGTAATAACAAAGATGATGATAGACAAATTCCATGAAGATATTAAAGGAAGGATACACAAACGAGATTTTGAAGGAAAGAAGATCATGACGGTAGATGAAGCATCACCGCTAAAAGATTGGGAAAAACAAAAGATTACATTTACAGAGACAAAAATTCCGAAAGAGAATTTAAATCATACATCTCCATTGGTGATCACGAGTAATCTTGCACCAACAAGAAAAGAGAAATCGGTAAGATCTCTGAAAGAATGGGCTGTGAATAGGACTCTGGTGGACACATGAAGTTCTGTGGATATAATGTTTTACCACACATTCAAGAAAATGGGATACAAAGATGAAGAAATGTTTAGTCCAACATATCATATTCACGGATTTGGAAAATCTTTAACAAAACCTAAAGGTGAAATTGTAGTACCTAATTCCACTGGGGAAATAGAAACGCAGGTCACCTTGAGTGTGATAGATATGAAATCGCCTTATAACATGCTGTTGGGGAGACCATGGATACATGCAATCAAGGATGTATCATCAACTCTACATCAATGTTTAAAATTCCCTATGCCTAGTGGAATTGGCGAAATTAAAGGAGATGCAGATTATGCGGCGTTATGTTTCCAAAATGAAGTAAGGAATTGTGAAAATCAAATTCAAATTGCGAAAAAAAAGCGTAGAAAAATGAGGAGAGAAGAAAAGAAAGAAGAAGAATTCAAGATTTACATGATAAAATCAAAAGAAGGAAAAGGAATATTCAGCGATGTATCGCAAGAAGATGATGAACCAGTGGAGATAATAAAGACACCAACACCAATGGGAGAGAATTAAGCTAGTTATACCGCAGCTGAACCAACAAAAGAAGTTAATGTTGGAAGTGAAGAAGACCCAAAAATGCTGAAAATTGGAATTAAGATGGATGTGGAGGAAGAAGAGCAAACTGTAAATCTTCTCATGAGAATACAAAGATATTTTTGCGTGGAATATGGATGAAATGCCTGGAATAGATCCATCTGTTGCGTGCCATAGATTGGAGATTAACAAAAATATGAGACCAATCAAACAAAGAATAAGAAAGATTGCAACTACTTATCATGCTAAGATAGAGGAAGAGTTATAAAAGATGCTTGATGAAGGAATTATAAGGCAAGCGAAGTATCCAGAATGGATCGCCAATATGGTAGTAGTTCCCAAGAAAAACAAACGGATAAGAATTTGCATCGATTTTACTGATTTAAATAAAGCTTGTCCCAAAGATAGTTTTCCCTTACCAGATATCCCGCAGATGGTGGAATGTGCCGCAGGAAATGATCGAATATCTTCGTTGGATGGATACAAGGGTTATAATCAAATTCCGATGGCAGAAGAAGATCAAGAACATACTGCATTCTTTGCTCCCAGAGGATTATATTGCTACACAAAGATGCCTTTTGGGTTACGAAATGCAGGGGCAACATACCAAAGAATGGTGGAAAAAGTATTCGCAAAATGGATACATAAAACTTTAGAGGTATATGTGGATGATATGTTGGTAAAAAGTAAAGAAGCTAAAAATCATGTGCAAGATTTGAGGAAATTTTTGACCAGATGCGGCTTTTTAATATTAAAGTAAATCCTGAGAAATGTACTTTGAGTATCATCTGGGAAATTCTTGGGATATATCGTATCAAAAGAAGGAATACAAGTTGACCACGAAAAGGTGCAAGCAGTTCGGGATATGCCAACTCAAAGAATAGTAAAAGATGTGCAAAAATTGAATGGGCTTTTAGCATCACTAGGAAGATTCATTTCGCGGTCATCAGATAAGTGCAAGCATTTCTTCAACATATTAAAGAAGGGAACAAAATTTAAATGGACAGATGAATGTGAGAAAGATTTTCAAGGAGTTAATGAATATTTGATGAATATATCCATATTACGAATAAGGCTGAACCAGGAGAATAATTGCTGATATATCTTATGACAACTCCACATGCTTTAAGTGCGATACTTTTGCGAAATGACGCAGAGTTGAAAAACCTATTTACTACATCAAAAAAACGTTTAATGCTGCGGAGAAAAATTATTCAAGATTGAAAAATTAATTTTGGCGTTAGTTTATGCATCTTCTAAACTTCGCATATATTTCCAAGCGCATAAAATCAAAGTACTAACAAAAGTACCAATCGAAATCGATAATGAAAAATTCAAAAAGATCAGCAGAGTTGAAAGATGGAATGCACAAGTGGGGCACTTTGAGATCCAATATGCAATTTTATCTTCGCCAAAATCTCAAATTGTCGCAGAGTTTCTCGCGAGTTTCCTTTGGAGGATGATGAAGTCAGAGAAGATATGATGGATATAGAAGAAGAATATGGGGATCCTAGAGATCTTTTTACAGAACCAAATAGATGGGAGATATTAGTGGATGGATCATCTAATGGAGAAGGAAATGGAGTTGAGTCGTTTTTATTTCACCAGAAGGTGCAAAAATGGCATTCGCATTTCGATTGGAATTCGAATCTACCAATAATGAGAGAATATGAGAGGCTGTAGTACATGCCTTAAGATTTGCGATAGAAATGAAGGTAGAGAATGCAAGAATTACCAGTGATTCACAGTTGGTTATTCGCCAAATTGAAGGGGAATATGCAACTAATGATTTATCTTTGAGAAAATATAAGAAACTTGTAGAAGAATTATCTACGAAAATACCAAGACTCAAATGGAGGCATATTTCAAGAAAAGATAATAGACTTGCAGATGATTTTCCGTTCATATCAAGTATGATGGTAGATCCGACTGCGAGAAATATAAAAATACAAGCATTAATAACACCATCAATTGTTAAAGAAAAAGAAGAGGAAGCTGAGGCAATGGTAGTAGAAAATAATGGCGAAGAATCAAGCTGAATTAACGCAGATTGGAGTGCGGAAATTCACGCATATCTAGCAAGGGGGGAGTTACCAAGGAACAGATTGGAGGTACATAAATTAAAAAGTATATCAACAAATTATGAGTTAAGAGATGGAGTATTGTATCGAAAATCTTTAAATGGGCCTTCCCTCAGATGTTTGACACTAGAAGAAGGAAAAGAAATATTAAAAATGCTACATAGTGGGGATGCTGGTAATCACAGTGGCGGTAGATCTTTAGCATACAGAACGAAAAATGCAAGGTTATTATTGGCCATATATGCATGAAGATGCAAAGAATTTATCAAGAAGTTGCGAGGAATGTCATCGATTTGCAAAAAGAATACATGCACCAGGTGAAACGTTAACATCTTCAAAAAATGTTTGGCCATTTGGAAAGTGGGGTTTAGATATTGTGGGACCATTTGTGCCAGGAACAGGGCAAAAGAGATACTTAATTGACGCAACATATTACTTCACAAAATGGGCGGAAGTTAAGGCAGTACAGCATATTCGTGATATGGACATTTTCACATTTATATTTGAGAATATCATCTGCAGATTTGGAATTCCAGCGCAATTAGTGTCGATAATGGAAAGCAATTTGAAGGACAAAATATAGAGATGTTACTTAATGCATTCAAGATAAAGTGTGGAAAATCAACTCCTCTATATCCGCAGGCAAATGATCAAGCTGAAGCAACTAACAAAACAATTGCAGATATTCTCAAAACGAAATTAGAAGGGCATCATAGAACGTGGTGTCAACAAGTCCATAATGCAGTTTGGGATTATAATACAACACGAAGAGAAGCAACTGTGGTATCACCTTTTTGTTTAACATATGGGGTTGAGGCAGTATTACCAACAGAAGTCGCTATTCCTACAACTAAAAGAGAAGCTTGGGAAAAGAATCTTAGTGCAGGTATGATTCTAGACAAACTTGATGAGGTAGAAGAGAAGAGAGAAAAGACATTACAACATATGGAGAACTACCATCGCAGATTAGCTCGTGAATATAATAAACGAGTAAACAAGCGTGAATTCCAAGTTGGAGATCTAGTTCTGCGAGAAACACCAGAATATCAGCGAGAGAATGGAGGAAAATTAGCGAAAAAATGGGATGGGCCATATATAATCAAAGAAATAATTGGAAATGGAGCATATAAACTAATGGATCCCGAAGGAAGATACATGGGTCAAAGACTTGGAAGACCATGGAATAGACAATATCTAAGAAAATATTATCAGTAAAGATTTGAAAGACTAGAATGAATGGATCACACGCAAGAAGTTGCGAGAGAATAAAAGAGATATTATACAAGAACAAAGTCGTGAATATAAAAATTATTTTCCGCAATAATTTTAAGAGATAATTAAAAAATTAAATGCAAATAAGACGGGCACTAATTGCCTAAAAACATATAAAGAACGGGACAAACTTTTATGGCGTACACCCTAGTTCGCAGATTCTATTCCGTAAGAGGCAATGTCCTTAAATTGCGTCATAAGGGGGGTATCTCTTTACTTTCAATTATCATAAGAACGTGATGAACTTTTATGGCGTACACCTTAGTTCGCGGATTCTATTCCGTAAGAGGCAATGTCCTTAAAGTGCGTTATAAAAGGGGTATCTCTTTGCATGGCTATGGGAAAGGTTATACCGCCGCGGGAACCTAGTCATGGAGATTGGGATTATAGAAAATCCATCCAGGAGAGATAACTTGGATTCCCAATTATATAAGGTTATACCCTGGTTGGGCGCCCGAGAGTTTCTCCTAAGGAATGCAACGTATGATCAAGGCGCCGAGGTACACGGTTGAGTTGTGGGTGCCCTGGATGGATGAACCTACCCTGGCCATCCATGGAAAGTCTTGGCTTACGATGTGTTCGGCCCGAAGAAAACCCCACTTAGGGTGCAGTCTTGTAACTATAAGCCATATAAGGCATAAAGGACAAGGCTGCAAAAACAACTGGTTGTTGCGTAACCGGATGGGAAAGTGCTAGTCTTGTATGGCCGATGTATAATCCTTGAAGGGGCAACCGGGGAGAGATAAGGGCGATACCCTCCATTAGGAGCTCAGTATCAAAAAAGACGGCAATGTCATGGGACTTTATATTCGCAAGAATGTTTAGGCCCATCATATTGTCGCGTGATTGAGAAAAAGCAATGACATGGGACTTTATATTCGCAAGAATATTTAGGCCCGTCATATTGCCGCATGACTGGCTAAAAAGCCTAAAGAGAAATGTTAAGATGAGGTCAATGGGTTTTTGCGATAAGATCAAAAGATGAGATAAATGAAATCAATAATAAGAGGATATAAATCGCAAAGATGTCCTGCGATTTCATCGCAAATACGACAATGTCATAAATCTTAAAAATCAAAGAGAGAATTAATCTCTCACAAGATGGCTTAGATTTATCATATTGTCGCAGAAAATAAAATAATGATAAGGCAAGATCAACGGATTATTACGTATAAAGGTAAGAATGTCCTGCGATCTTGTCGCATAAAAGTGGCATAATAAGACCTTTAACTAGGAAGGCGAAATAAGACCACAAGAAAAGTTATATCTCAAGCATATAACAATTTTTTCGCAGAAATATTTGCGATAATACTACAAATTGGTAACAAAAGGCAAGCATGGGATTTCTTACAAGGGTAACAAATAAAATACTTCATAAGGAAGATTATGAGGGGAGAATATGGGGATTATAAAATAACATTTCATTATCTCCCTTGAGAAGAATCAAAATAATAAAAAATAAGGAAGATAATCAAGTTTATGAAGATTGGATTCAGAATTAATAAAAATATATAAATTAGAGCAGGTGATTGAGTTACAAAGAACTTCAATGTTTCGCAAAAAGTGCGGGGAAGAAGAAAAATTCGAAATTACAATGATTCGCATAATCGAAACATCTCGAGAATACATGATAATTTAAAGAATATTTTCTCTAATTTCATCATTCTTGTGCACCACTATTATCTTCACCAAAATCATCTTTTTCAGTATGAGTTTCTCCATCACCAGTGATTGTTTCATGAGGAGGATTTTGTTCTTCATGAGGAGGATCTTGTTCTTCTGTTTCATTAAGAGGGTTTCCTTCGTTCTTCAGAAAAATATTCTTCATTACTTGAATAATTCAGATCTTCATCTATAGGGTGGGGAACTTCATTATCATATATCTCTAAAGGTTTGATCTTTATAGGAGGTAGAGAATGAGAGAGTAGAACATTATTTATGAAAACCTCAGCGCCTAAATGAGCTTTGCGGAGGAAATTCTTTTCCCGATTTCTGATCTCTATATCTTTAAAATATTCAAGATAGTCAAATATTCTCAATGACCTGTTATGAGAGTTGGAAAGCGCGGTGTTCTTTTTGCGAAGTTTGGCTAATCTCATAGATAGATCCGAAATTGAAGCTTGAAGATTCTTCTCAGATTCTGCGAAAGAAAAATTGCATGTTAGAGAGAATTTTTGCGAAAAATAAGATGAGAAAATACAATGAAGTAATTAATAGATGAGGCAGTCAAAATGACTACCTTCCTTTTGAGAAGATAAAGTGTGAATTATAGTAAAGAAGCAACTCTTCCATCGGTCCATGGCATCATCAAAACTATCCCCAATCTTACCTTTTAAACGTGATTTTATGCTTTTTTCATAATTGCGAAGATAAACATTTTCTTCCTTCAGTCGAGAATAATCATCTTTGAGATTGTTGACTTTTACACTTAGAGCTAATCTGCCTTTAATAAGCTTCTCTTGTTCAGCGGCAGATGATTCAGTTTTCTTTTTAAGTTCATCTTTCAGTATGCGAAGGGACTGCTCTTGGTCCTTACACAATTTTTGAAGATTGTCTAGTTGCTGCGAGTAACCCTTTGTTTTATCTACAAAACTACATTTCTTTTGAGATAAAACTCTGTTTTCATCCGATAAAGATTCCACCCTCAAATTAATTTGATTCAGGGAATATAAAAGTTGGGAGGCTTCGTTATTTAGACGATCCCGTTCATGAATTAGTTGATCGCGTTCATGAGTTAGTTGGTTATTCTCATTCTTAAGGTTATTTATCTCGTCAAGTGAATATGTATGAAGAATATTCAAATTATCAAATTGATTCTTCCAAGATTCTTTCCAGTCACGGGCTTCCTCAACATTGTTTCCCACTCAAATATCTTCATTAATTGGTTATGTTTTGAAGCTAAATATACATCAACAAATAAATAAGGGAAAATTGAGTACATAAAAAGCAAGGATTTACAGGGCAAAAGTAAAGACAAGAAAGTTATACCTTTTAGATCATCATTTCTGCTGCCAAGAATTTCACATCTAATTGAATTATGAAGCTTATGATCGAGAAATTCACACTCCAAAGTTTTGGCTTGAAGATTCTTCTTCAAAATTTCAACCTCATCTTCTAAAGAAGTTAACGAAGATGAAGAACTGCAAGACCCAAGATGCTTGCTTAGAATCATATAAATATTCTGTCTCGCAGGATCTGAAGAAGATTTCATAGAATCGTTCAAAACTTCAGATAATACTTGAAAAGAAGCTTCAACCCCTGTTGCTATTTCTTGGGAAGAAGGAAGAGAAGTAGAAGAAGAGGATTTGGCAATAGTAAGAGTGGAAGAAGGAATTTGATTGGTCGCAGTTATAGTTTCATTCACCGCATCATCATCCACCGCAACCTCCTTTATTGCAGCTTTGTTTACCACAGCTTCATTATCTACGACTTCATTTGCCGCAGCCTCGTTAATTGTTGTTTAATTTACGTTAGTTACATTCACCGCAGCTTCATTTGTCGCAGATTTATTTCCAATTATCATAGATTCATCTATCGCAGTTTCCAAAATGTCGGGATTATCAGAGATAGGAATGTTAGTATTGATAACTTCATTAGAGGTTGATGAAGAAATAATATGGGTATTGAGATTCACGCAAGGAGAAGAAGAAGATTTATCTTGCGATGGGATAGGTTTTTCAGGTAAAAATTCGAGAATATCCACTTCATCTGAAAGAGTTTTAACTTGACGCGAACACTTAAGAGGTTTGGGAACATTCTCTTCGTTCTGCGAATAATAATGTAGGTAAGAAACAGAGGCAACAATATTGTTATTTCAAAAGAATAAGTGTTTCTTACTACCTTATCATTCTCAGATCTCTTCGTCTTCCCAACGCGCTTTTTAAAGAGAACCCTTAGGGTTAGGGTTCTTGATAGTAATTTTGGTTTGAGAAGTGGTGTTACTGAAAAAGATGATAGAATATGGGGATTATGAAGAAAAGAGGGAAATAAAGAAAACATAACAAAAAAGATGGAAAATAAGAACATACCTTTGAGTCTCCATTAAAGCAGCGGAGAAGAATACCAGGAAATAAAAAGTTGCAGACAAAAAAGATTTTAAAGAAAAAAAAGAAGGTGAAAGAAGAAAGAAATACACTCGAGTGGAATGGTATTTATAGATGAAGGATGGGTAACCGGGTAAAATGGTAAAGATCGACGCGTGTCAATAGTAAAAGCGTAAAGTAGGGAACTTTGTCGGGTAAAAGATAAGGAGTTGCGGCAAATCAAGAAGCTTAATTTCTCATGATCTTTGTCTTCTTCGCAGAAAAGATATGAGAAGAGGCAAGATGTAGGGGCATAATATTGTCACAACAATGATATTCTGCGAAATAAACAACTGTTCTGTGATGCATCGATAATAAACGAATTACTCTGCGGCACATCAGTGATATTCTGTGACACATCCAAAGATGACTTAAACAATGACGTAATGACTGAAAACGACAGAAACACGAAGAAAGTGTGACATGTTTGCGGTATATCAATAAAACCTGCGAAAGATAAAGGTGGTGCCAGCTGCGATTTATAGCAAGAACTCAGATCCTAAATTGAAGGGAATCTTAGCTGTAAATGAGCTGTCATGAGCTGTAATCCACTATGTAAATACCTATATAAAGGAGGTGAATAGTTCCAGAGGGGGGGACTAATTTTTGAGTGTTAGGAAAGTTTTTAGGAGAGAGAAAAATCTTTGTTAAGTGTTCTGTGTTCTTGATTTATGTAATTCCTTAAGGTCATATTAATGAAAAAGTGTTCTTAATCTTCAAATTATGTCATAAAGATTGATAGATTCTTGAATAGGGTGTAGTGTGGGAATTCCTGCAACTACAGTCGTATCATGCTCAACATAAGACACAAGTTGGAACATTCATGGTAATACATAATAATATGGTGGTGAGCGTCGTTTACTCAATAAAATAAAAATATATTCCCACTAATTAAATATAATATAGCGGTAGAAAAAGATCGTTCCCACGAAGAGTAATGCAATTGATATGTTATCTAAATCGGCGAAAATATAAAAGAAGGATAAAAATATAAAGATATTGAAGAAATCCTTCGCAGTTACTAACCGTTAACTCAATATTGTACCCGTTTATCTGTTGTTAGAAACAATTGTCACCAACTGTAGGAAAGCAGGTACGCTTAGCAATCCCCAAAACTCCTTATATCACCGGATACGGAAGCGCTCGACTACCGGATTCTATTCAAAAGAACTACCTTGACACGTAAGCGCTCGACTACAAGATGTAATTCCCAGAACGCATTAAGATTTGTAAATTTAGGTTTGATCCCAGTAGTTAAACTCGGTACGCTCGGTCCACTTACTGGTGTTGTCTTTACTCGCAATTGCTCCATAGAATCCCTCCGTAAGGTATTGCGATTTCTACTTGTGTAGGAGTTAATAGACAATTACGGGTCGACTCAACTCTCTACTAGCATTAGAATGATTAATAAACTATTCTGGTGGCGCACCCAAACCAATCTAAGAACCAATCATAAACATTCGATATGGTAAAAACAATCCACAATGAATCAATTTAAAACTTGAAACAAACTTGCAAAATAATTGAGCTTCACATTAGAACTTAGAATTCATCATTACAATATAAAAAGAATAGAAAAGAGAAAGTTCTCCCCCTAAGGGGGAGAAAAATGGTGAAAAGAAGATATGTGTAAAGAAGATATTATATTGTGCCTAGGGTTCTCTATATATATAGTTTTGTAACCTCCTTCTTAAGAAAACTAGGAAACCTAGAAAAAAATAGGAAAGTGCACCTCCTCTTGAAGAAACTAGAAAACCTAGCAAAAATAGGAAAGTGCACCTCCTTAAGAAGTGTCCGTGCATCTCGTCCCGTGCAAAGGATTGCCAAAACCCTAGCACAACTCACGGCCAAATTTAAAACATCCTTCACGTCAAAGGCTTCAAAAAGCCGCACCCTTAAATAGCCTATTGGGCTCACTCAACTAATCTAGCCGTCCCATTTACTGTTCGCATATAAATTGGCTGCAATAGCCAAGTGGGCTTGCAAGGAAGCCCAGCCCATTATCTCGTTGTTTACTTCACGTCACACCAAACCCAGTCCGTGACCCATTAGTGCCAGCGGCATCAATCCATTCTTCACTGAAGTGCTACAACTCAGATTCTCTCATCATTTCATGCTCAGCTCTACCTCTCAGTGCTCGAGCTCAACTCTGTTCCATTCGTTGTCCAGTATTTCTTCATTGTCTCCTTCTGCACCATCGAATGGCCATACAAACCCAGACTTCGCCGTCATGAACTCATAATCCATCGAGACTGGCAGCAACCACATAATTCAGGCCAGCTCCTTCATATTCACGTCACTGCCAATGGCAGCTCTTTGAACCGCAGACTCAAGCATGTTCTTCATTCATCATTCACTGCACGTAAGTCTTCCCATCTTCCATGCTCTAACTCCTCATTCGACATCCATCATATCAGTAGCTTCCATACATCCATGAATTCCATCATTACCACAACAACCTTCATTCCATCATCACCTTCATGTGACCTTTTCACGGATGCTGACCGTGCTTTCCTGGGTACTGAAATCCCGATCATTTCATCAGCAGCTTTAAACGGTGGTGCTGCTCGGATTACTTTCCAATACTTTAATCCATGTATGTATACAATGTCAGTAGCAAGCCAAGACTCATCGAAACATTATAGAACCTATGGCCTCACCACTATGACTTGGCCCCTTATCTGTCTCTGAATTTGGGTTTCTAGAGAGACCTAATTTTTCCCCTTCACAACGCATACCCTTGAGGTGAAGTCCATTCTCCATGGCTAATATTAAGCCCATGAGTACCTCAAGCTCAGCACTAACTCCATTTGGCTCTTGACAACATTAACGACTTCAACATTCTTTTGTCATGCAATGATAATTCTGTCTCTTTTGTGGCGAATCAGATGATTTTTTGTTCTTTTTGGGAATAAGCTCCAAAATTCCCATAAAATATAAAAAAAAATATAATAATACAATTTCGCAAGAAAACTAGCTAAGAAAGCATAACCAATCGATACTTAGAGAGGTGTTTTTAAGCACCTATCATATGGAAAAATGAATCTCTATACCATGGATTACAAAACAAGGACCTATTCTATTTTTCCATCGCAAAGTGACATATTAGACTTTATTCTTGAATCACAAAAGGTTTTAACCTATCTTACATCAACAATTGACAATATATGCTTAACGTTTGTGTTTTGCCAAAAGTCCATTCATTCCTTTATCAATATTTGCATACCAATATGTGAACTACTTTAATTTCGACAAAATATGGTACAATCAAGTTCATGGACGTAAACACAATATCCCATCAAAATATTGCAATATATAAAACCATAAAGATTAATACTGCAACCATCATCTTCCTTTGAATCATAGTCGTCATACATTTCATCAAGAGTTGCAGCAAGACCTTTGTTCCCTGTGTATTTTCACCGATTTGGACACTCGTTTGCAAAATGACCAAATCCTTTACACTTAAAGCACTGAGGCATATCCTCAACATCAACTTCATCAATATCTCTATTTTTAGGAGGAACACAATTATGAGGTTTGATTGATGCCTTAGGATTATCTCTGGAGAACCGTTTACTTCTCTTCAATAGAAGATCCCTAAACTGTCTTGTGATCATCGAGACCGATTTGTCAAGATCTTCATCTGATGAATCTATCCCAGAGTGATCATCTTCAGAGATATACACTTTTTTACTTTTATCAAGTAATTTAGTGTCCTTTAGTGCTTTGAGCGCAACATCCTTAGCCTTGGATGAAAGTTCGTGATCAAATATCTTAAGCTTTCCAACCAGCGTGTTTCTGGAGAGAGTATCTAGGTTATTTCCCTCAACGATGGCATGCTTCTTAGCATCGTATCTAGATGGCAGTGATCTGAGAATTTTCATCACAATGTCCTATTCAGGAATAGTCTTACCCAATGCAAAAGATGCATTAACAATTTCAGACACTTTGTGATTTAACTCATCAAATGTTTCTCCATCTTCCATACAAAGGTTTCCCCAATCAGAATTAAGGTTATGAAGCCTTGCATCCTTTTCACTGGAGTTTCCTTCTAATACGGTTGCTAAGATATCCCAATCTTCTTGCGACTTAGTGCAATTAGATACATGGTGATGAAGATTTAGGGTAATGGCATGTATGATCGCATTCAAACCGTCGGAGTTTTGCTTTGCAGCAAGAATCTTTGCAGGAGTATATTCAACAATATTCTTTGGAACATTTTTTCCTTCTGCAACAACGGGAGGATCACAGCCATTAACAACATATACCCATGATTGAAAATCACGTGCTTGAAGAAAAGCTCGCATAGCAATTTTACACCATAAGTAATTAGATCCATTGAAGACTGGTGGTACGTTTATTGAGATATCACCTCTGTCCATAGATTCATATCGCTACAAACACAGACTTGTAAGGTCTTTAACGTGTTTTCTTGCTCTGATACCAGTTGAAAAAGCGGGGGTATAACAACCTCACCCAATATTTCGATGAGCAATTTGTATGGAAAACTCCGAGTTGTTTTCTAGAGAATCAACAAGACTCAATCAATAGAAAATATCTCAAGGAGTTATTATCTCAATCTCTCAATTTGATTTACTCAAGCAAATACATTCTCGAGTCTTAATCAAAGAGAGATAACTTGGATGGTACCAAAGACCAATATCCAAGTGTCAATCGATTTAAATTAACAACCAATAATGGTCGGATATTCTAATCGATTGAACAACGCACAACCTGTATTATTTAAATTTTTATAACAAAATATAATATGGAATAGAAATAACACAGACACCAGAAATTTTGTTAATGAGGAAACCGCAAATACAGAAAAACCCCGGGACCTAGTCCAGATTAAACATACAATGTATTAAGCCGCTACAGACACTAGCCTACTCCAAATTAACTTCGGTCTGGACTGTAGTTGAACCCCAACCAATCTCACACTGATCCAAGGTACAGTTATGCTCCTATGCCTCTGATCCCAGCAAGATACTGCACACTTGATTCCCTTAGCTAATCTCACCCTCAACCAAGAGTTGATACGACCCAAAGTCGAAGACTTTAATAAAAAAATCTGTGTCACATATAAAAGCCTACAGGTAATAGATAAATTCTTCTCCCACGAATAAACCTACAAGTTTTGTTCCGTCTTTTGATAAATCAAGGTAAACAGGAACCAATCGATAAAACCAGACTTATATTCCCGAAGAATAGCTCAGTTTCATCAATCACCTCACAATAAACTTAATCGACACAGCTGTTGATGGTGGTTTTTAGCTTAGGGATAAAATCGTAAAACACTAACCCCTAGCAGACAGTGATGTCATAATATTTAAAGTAACAAGCATTTACTAGGCATATTTACTGAAACCTTTAATGTGTCTCTAAATAATTACCGGGGTATATTTTTCAAATTAGGGTTACGACAAGCCAAACCCTAATTCCCACGTGTGCCAATGTAAAATCATGCCATCCATACCGACCGCGTCAAAGCATGCCAACCATGCTATCCGCACCTATGTGCCAATGGCAAATCATGCCAGCCACACCTATCGCGCCAAAGCATGCCAACCATGCTAGCCGCACCTCTGTGCCAATGGAAAATCATGCCAGCTACACCGATCACGCGCAAAGCATGCCAACCATGCTAGCCGCACCTCTACGTGCCAATAGAAAATCATGCCAGCCACACCAACCGCGCCAAAGCATGCCAACCATGCTAGCCGCACCTCCGTGCCAATGGAAAATCATGCCATCCACACCTACCGCGCCATGCCAAACGTACCTCGCCATGGCCCCATGCCGCGCCACCATACTGGCATTCACTATGTGGCTATCAAAACGAAGGAGTGCAACAATCTACGGTTGCCCTTCAATTCCAGGAGCAAATCCTGGCCGTCTAAGGTTACCAAACGACCTTTGCCCCAAAACCCTAGCTTGGTCACGCACCTAGCCCAATCTAGTCACGCCATGCGCCTATGGCAAACCATTGGCCCCACATGCCAAGCCAAAACCACACCTAGCCCAAACTAGTCACGCCATGCACCTATGGAAACCCCTTGGCCCCACATGACAAGCCAAAACCGCACCTAGACCAAGCTATCCGCGTCATGCCAAACACACTCTGCCTTTGCCCTAGCTATGCTAGTCACTCCATTCCAAGCCAAACACCCTTGCCTTGGCCCTAGACACGCCATACGCCTATGGAAACTCCTTGGCCCCACATGCCAAGCGAAAAACGCACCTAGCCCAAGCTAGCCGTGCCATGCCAAACACACTCTGCCTTGGCCCTAGCTATGCTAGTCACTCCATGCCAAACCAAACGCCCTTGCCTTGGCCCTAGCCACTCCATGGTCCCATGCCAAGCCCTTGGCCCCACATGCCAAGCCAAGCCAAACCTATCCAAGCTAGCCGCGCCATGCCAAACGTACTTTGTCTTGGCCCTAGCCATGCTAGTCACATCATGCCAAGCCAAACACCATTTCCTTGGCCCTAGCCACGCCATACGCCTATGGAAAACCCTTGGCCCCATATTCCAAGCCAAACCAAACCAATCCAATCTAGCCGCGACATGCCAAATGTACTTTGTCTTGGCCCTAGCCATGCTAGTCACATCATGCCAAGCCAAACGCCATTTCCTTGGCCCTAGCCACGCCATACGCCCATGGCAAACCCTTGGCCCCACATGCCAAGCCTAACCACACCCTAGCCGCGCCATCCTGTTGGCCTTCCCTATGCGTCCACCAAAACGAAGGCGTGCAACAATCAACGGTTTCCCTTCAATCCCAGGAGCAAATCCTAGCCATCCAAGGTTACCAGACGACACATGGTAACCTTTGGCCCGAAAACCTAAGTTTGGCCACGCCAAACCATGCCATGCCAACGTCATGCCAACCTAGCTGCACCACCACGTTGGACCTCACTACACGGCTACCAAAACGAATGCGTGCAACAATCAACGGTTGCCCTTCAATCCCAGGAGAAAATCCTATCCATCCAAGGTTACCATACGACACATGGTAATCTTTGGCCCGAAAAACTAAGTTTGGCCACGCCAAACGATGCCACGCTAACGGCATGCCAACCTAGACGCGCCACCACATTGGACCTCACTACGCGGCTACCAAAACGAAGGCGTGCAACGATCAACGGTTGCCCCTCCTCTCAAGATGCAAAATCTCGACCGTCGAAGGTCACCAGGATAGCAAGTTTCCCGAGATTGACTTTTCAAGCCACAACAACTTGCTACATGTTTTCCAAAAACATTCGAGACATCAACACAAACTGGGGGATCCTCTTTGGGTATTGGTTTGGCGGTTTACAGCGTGCGGTGTACACTACGCCCGTCATAAGGAAGTTTCATGAGGGTGAAGCGGTTAGTAAATACGGGAAGTTATGTGTGAAACGTTCATGGGACATAAATCACATGCGTTAACAACTCTATGGGACATCAATTCCATAACGTTAGTAGTTTCATGAAAACCAGTTTCATGAAAACCAGTTTCATGCGTTAACAACTTTATGGACATCAATTCCATGCATACGGTTACCACCTCCTCCCATTTACTTGCCCAATCCTTAATGAGGCCAGGGTACGTTTCTATTCCGACTTGTATAAATAGGTCTTACCTATTTCCATTGAACAACAAGTTCATACGGGATACAACACTCATAAATACTTACTTGCTATCTCACCTTGTTAGCTCTCTCACTTTTATGATAACAAGTCGTAGTAACCTAACTAATCTTCCAGAATCAACTATTCTGGTCTCATCACTTTCCTTGCTTACCTCCCAAAAACCAACCCATTCTCCTCCACTTTGTGACCGAAGCAAGTCTGGAACGACCATTTCTTGGTTTAGGACGGACTTGTACAGATTGATCTCCCGAAACTAAAGTACTCCCTTGCAGTACATTGTTTGTGGTTTAAATTGTTTCTCACCTACATACCCGTAATTACCAAGATCATCAGAAACCATTTTTACCTACAAACAATTGGCTACCACAGCGGGAGGTTCGATCTTTCAGTTACAATGTCAATTTTTGACCATGGATCTTGTTCTTCGACCCAGACGTCAAGATGGTGGAGGAAGATGATCCACTCCGACTCAGTTACCCGGCGGCTCGATTATCATTCATGACACGACAAGGGATGACGGGGGACTTCCCAGAGGATAGAAGCATATGATCCACCCAAGGATCATCAGCTCGGTTATCAGACGGCTCATTAACGACTGGGAAATTTCCATGGAGGTGTTTCCCATAAAACTCGGTCTTACACCCGGAAGGTTCACCTTTCATCAGGAGACCTAAAAACCGAATAAGTCTTACATAGACAAGATACATGGTTTGCTATTTCAAGTTTTCAAGACAAGATAAATAGTTTACCCCATGTCATATACCAACACACGGTTCTAAGGTTTTTCCTGGGATGTTTGTGCACTTTCAATCATAACCAAACCAATTAATTCCTAAACAATTCATTCCAAAAAGAATAACCCAAAACCGTCAAGGTAACATTTATCTATCAACCCAAGAAATCCAGGAAATCAAAAACCATAAACCAGGCGCTTTGTTTTCCTTAAAAAAAAACAGTCACCTACCCGTACATGCCTACTTTGCACAACAATGATTACCTGTGACTATTAGCAGACGTTACTATGGTGACATTCGAAGAATTGTTTATGATGAAGTATTTCCACAAGTTTATGAAAGGCATACCCATGGCTAGTGTTTACACCCTTGGAGGAGAAAAATATTTCTACAGATTTATGGAAGGCATACCTATGGCTATGGTTTGCACCAGCACAAGAAAATAAGAAAACAAATTGAAAGAGAAACGCTAGAGTACATAGCTGGAATATGCTTGCCTACTTTATCACTACCGCGCTACCGCTAACACCATGACGTGATAACAAAGATACGAGGTAAAAAGGGGAGCCAACCCATTTCATAAGCATAACGCTTTTTTGAGTTTGAATAAGGAAAGGATTTCCTGTTTGAGTTACGTATGGGAAGAGGCAACTGGGCCCGTTAAAACAAGTCCGCGCCACTCCAAGCCAACGTTGTGCCAATCTAGTACCGTTCCAAGACAACGGTTCGCGCCATGCCTAGCCAACGGTCCACGCCATACCAAAATCCAAGCCAGCGTCGTGCCAAGCCAACGGTCCGCGCCATTCCTAGCCATCATCCACGCCTAACCAGCGACCATTCCAAGCTGATCCAATGCTAACCAGACGCTCTTGCCAGGTGTTCTTCTCAGACGCGCTTACCAGATGCGCTTACCAGACGTGCTTTCCAGACGCGCTTACCAGGCGGGCTTCCCAGACGTGCTTGCCATACGTGCTTACCAGGCGTGCTTCCCAGACGCGCTTGCCAGACGCGCTTGCCAGACGTGCTTTCCAGACGTGTTTACCAGACGGGCTTTCCAGACGCACAAACCATACGGGCTTACAAGACGTGCATACGAGACGCTCTTACCAGCCACAATACTACACCCTGCGCTAACAGCTTGCATCCTTCCAGCGCTAACATCTTGCGCCCTTCCAGCGCCATCTTTCCCGCTCCACAACCAGCCAAAGCAGCGCTATCCTCACCCTTCGTAACAACTCCATGGCTCCGGAACTTCGTGATCTAAACCGTTCCATCCCTACACGATACACTTACGATCACCAGAACCAGAGCCTCTTCCGCTGCCTCAACGGTTCTTCAAGCGTGGCAGCTCCAACCGTTACCAGAAACGCTACTCCACCATCAGGGCTAGATACTAGAAGAGCCGGAAGAAGCCGACCTCCTTTTACCACTGTTGATTTGATGACAAAAGATACTTCAGCAGGACTGAAGAGGATCGTGTTGCTCTTGAATGCCCAGTAGAAGGGGATAAGCGATC
>JAJJWX010005182.1:0-87428 GCA_023529315.1 Papaver bracteatum | reverse complement strand
ATTTCTAAATGATTGAATTAATCCAGAAAGATATTGTAATTTCAATAAACTACTCCCTCCGTCCTAGTTTACTTACCAAAATTAAGAATTTTTTTTGTCCTAAATTACTTGCCAAGTTTCATATTTTTCCACTTTTTATCCTAATTTACCCCTCTGTTGGAATCATGTCATATTATTGATAACTGTGTAGCCCTATTTCCTATACACAATTTTAAATTCTCATCTCTCTATATATCCTTATCTTTTTTTTGTTTTGAATTCTTCAAGTAAAGACCAGAAAACTAGATATGTAAAAACTATGTATCATAAATACTATATTGGGGTAATTTTGGAAAAAAACCTACTCTCTACATTTCTTAATATGTGTTCAAAAACTAATTTTGTTAAGGAAAATAGGATGGAGAGAGTATAACATTATATATGATTTGACATATTTCACTATCTCCACTGGCCATTACGATAATGGAACATTTAATGCATTTGCAGCCTCAAACCGTCAAATCTCGAGTTATATTATGAAACCGCATATTTCCAGCTCTAATATTTCTTGGATTTTCGTTCCAAAAAAAAAAAAAAAAAAAATTTGGATCTGTGTCAACAGATACAAATGCGATACAACCGATACGTGCGCGTGTCAAACCCACCGTATCACATACAAAGAAAATAAATAAATGCAGTTTTTTTTTTTTGTAATAAAAGCTGCTGCTGCTTCTAAGAAACGTAGCCATAAGCCAACTTGCACCAACAAAAGTTTAGGTTTTTTCTTTTTGATTTGAAAAGCCCAAAGTTGATAATCAATTTTGAGAATTTCATTTGATCTCATCATCAGATTGATAATCAAGTTTGAGAATTACGTTTGATTTCATCATCATAACAAATTTGGAGGTTTCTTATCGATCGATGGATGGGAATTCTCCTCCTAATTCTCTAACCGAAGATTTGTTGATTGAAATTCTATTATGGCTACCAGTAGTATCTCTTTTACGATTCAAGGCTGTCTGCAGATACTGGCGCTCAATCATTGAAAGCTCAGATTTCATCCATCGACATGCCACTTTCCAAAACTCCACAAGTAAGTTGGGTAATTTCATCTTTCAATATCGCCCTAAAAATGTTATTCATGCGAACTTCAGACCACATTTTTTCGTGCTTTCGTCGTCTCGTGGTAGCGGTCACAGTGTAGAAGATTATGGTCAATGGAGTTACAAAAACTTAGGTATATCACCACATTTAAGGGATGCGGAGGAGTATGATATGTATGATAGCTATCCTCCTCAAGCAAATATGGTGGCTTCTTGTCATGGCATCATTTGTATACATGATCCTCATATTAGGGAAATTTTCCTTTGGAACCCTGCAACTAAGAAATTCAGATGTCTCCCTAAATCATTACCTCTTCTAGAAGAAGAATTTGGTGTTTTATCGTCAGAATTTGTTTTGTTTGGTTTCGATTGCGAAACCAATGATTACAAGGTGGTACAAATAACTTTTTTCGAAATTGACAGTGTACTTGTTACCACTCCCGAGAACAAGGTTCAAATATATACCCTAGGCTCAGATTCTTGGAGGTGGTGTATCGATCCCAATTTGTATGCTCATTCTTATAAAGGCAACTATGAAAATCAAGGTCGATATTTTAATGGTAGTTATTATTTCTTAGGAAATAAATTTCAAAGAAAAGAAATGATTATGGATTCTGTGTTGCAATCCTATAGGGAAGTTGAGGCAGTGCTTCTCTCTTTCAATTTCAGCACAGAAAGTTTCAGGATGATAACTGGTCCGGCCGAATTCTCTGATTTAGATGTCATAGGAGGTGATCAGGGAAAGATTGTTTACATTACACGTTTTTCAAACAGTACCGCGGAGTATTATACTAGTGAAGTATATGAAGTGTATGCTCTGAATGATTATGATTACAGTTGTAGTGCTACAAATGTGGAGTGTAACAAGTACTCATGGAGTAAATTACATGCGATCATTATAAATCATCCATTTGGCGTCTATGGTCCTAAGGCAATTACAAAAAATGGAGTTGGTTTTCTATGTGGTTATGGCGGTGGTCTGGTGTTTATCAACTCACTTACAAGAGAAATGAAGGATATTGAAATTGTTGATGCATCTTTGGAGGGTCTAGGTGATGTGTTCAGAGGCGATGTTTACAAGGAGAGCTTAGTCTCAATCGATAGTCCACTTCCCAGCAACAACAACAGTTAATAGAAATGAAATCGGTGGTCTGGTGTTTTTTCTATTTTTCCAAATGAATAATTTCCATAATTCCATCCATCTATATCTGCAACATATATTTTCAAATGTTATAGGATTTGTGGAGCGTTTTCAGGACTTGGTACCTCTAAACAACAGTTTGTTGATTCATATCATTTGATTGCAGTCATTTATTTGTCCACTATTTGTTGTTTGTGGTTGTATCACTTTTTTGGACCTGAATATTGCTAATCCATTCCACTATGAATTTTAATGCAATTCTCCAGATCTTTCTAAACTATAAATCTGAGCTGCTTCCAGAATGACGCCTTGGTAGTTCCACCTGGGAATGCGGAGCTTCCTTTGAACCCTGATTGCAGGGTGGGGTGGAACGTTTCAAAGAACCAATCAACATCCTTGACGAAGATCAAAATCTAGCTATTGCTTCAGGTGAAAGTGTTCTAGTTTCAAAACTGCCTGTTGGGAAAGAGTTCATTTGATATCTAAGAGGAATTTAAGATGGCAGATACAGCATTCAAAAAATGAATATCTTGAATTTTGTGTTTTAAGCATATGCGAAAGTCTTTCTCAGCAGGGTTCAGTCAGTTCAATTTAATAGTTTGTGTCACCTCATGTCTCATTCTTAGGCCATCCATAACAAAAACCAACATCTTATACTTTCTTATTCGATGTTAGATTTGACAATTTTACCTAAATTTATCTCTTGCACATAGTGGTTGTTTCTTGTGATGTTTCATGAGCTGGCTGTCATGTCCCACGGGGAAGAATTGGTTCATTCAGTCCTGTTGTTCCGTTCTCAAATGTATTTTATTTTGTTTTCCTTGTTAATGTCCAGTTTTAGAATATAATGACACGTGCTGTTGCTTACTGTTTTTAAAAATTGTTGTCCTGCATCTGATTTCTTGGTTCATTTATAGCACTTGGGGCTCCATCCTTGTCCCAAACAATCACCTCTACAACAAGGAATTTCTTGTTCTATGCAATGGCCTGACAACTGGTCTGCCAATTCTGCTTAAATCCCAGTTATAAGTTTTTATGGAATACATTATTGTTAGAGGTGTCAGACATGGCTGTTTGCTCAGATAATGGAAATGAGTAACCAATTAGGAAAGTGTTCATTGAGGAGGTCTCAGTATGATGAAAGGTTAAGAAGAGTCAATATTACTATGATTCGTGGTTTGATTATATATATTGGCTTGGAAGTAATGCAGGAAGGAAGCATAGGATTAGGGAGATGCATATGAAACGACCATTGCTAATGTACCTCCTGCAGAGAAAAAACGCTATTGCCAAAGATGCATTTACATGTGGCTGCAAGAAAAATCCTAGGCAATGCAATTGGAGTGGCACCTAAAGGTAAGGTATAATATGTTGTTGGTCGGCGGAGGCAGCCAGTTGCAAGGGTAAGCAATTGCACCTCCTTGGTTTTCAAAATTTAACCCAAGTCATGTGTTTTTCAAGCTAAAAGAGATTTATTTATATATGATTGCACCCCCTGAAATCTCTATATTTGCAACCCCATCCCTAGCTAAAGTTCAAAAGCAACCACGTCCAGAAAACTTGTTGCTTCTCCCATCAACACGTTTCACGGGAGACTGGATATCAAAAACAAAAAACAAAAAAAAAATCTTTTCTCAATTTCTTCTCTCAGTCCAAATTTTTAATAGGGCTCATATCAAATTTTTGGGGGTTTAGATTTATTTATCTTGAGATTGTCAAAATTTTGGGATTTAATTTACGCTCCGCGATTTATAACCTCAAAGGTGTCACAATCCATCCACAAAAAACCCGCCAAAACAAAAGTAACACAAAAACCCAAAAAAACAAAATTTTGGTGAAACCAAAATTTGGTTTCATCGTAAAATTTGATGAAACCTCATTGAATTTGACGAAACCAATTTTTGGTTTCATCATAAAATTTGATGAAACCAATTCTGAAATTTGGGGTTTTTGTATTAATTTTTTAAAATTTGGGGTTTTTGTATCAATTTAGTTTAAGATAGAGTTTTAATGGATCCCAACATTTGAGTGGGGTTTTTGTACCACAAGTTTGGTCACCTTAGGTTTTTATGACTAGTTTTGTTTAGTTTAATTTATCTTGTGTGGAAAATTATGAGATTGGGTATTTAGTATTTCTTCTTAGCTGATGTTTAATCGAATGCATGAATTTTTTTTCTAACTAATTTTGGAGATTTTGATCAAAATTAATATCAGGGTTCATGGGTAAGTCTAATGGGGTGCTAGTCTAGCAGCTAGATTAGCAGTCATGACTACCTCCTAAGTCTTATGTGAGTGCTAATCTAGCAGCTAGATTAGTAGTCCACGTCAGCCCAGCGCTTTAAATCTCAGCCGTCAGATCAAAAATAAATCTCTCAACGCTGAACCATTCCGCGAAAGTGGTTTTTCAAGCGCTCAGCGTAACTATCTAGCATGCTAGCTCACATGTTAGCAACTAGTAGGAGAGAGAACTAGTGTTAACTTTTTTGCCACACTTTTTTTTTTTTTTTGAATTGAAACACTTAAGTGCTAATCTAGCACCTCCAATCTAGCCCATAAGACTAAGTCATTGTGTGAAAAATTAAGAGATTATGTATTTGTTGTTTCTTGTTAATCACACCTATTTGGTTCAGTTTCATAATTAGAGTTGAATTCTTCATTGATGTTTAATGTGCATCCTCATGTTTACTTATTAATTACATTGTCTTTAATTTTTCCAGTTGGTGCAGCCACTTTTGAGCAAGTTTTTTCAGCTATGCATATAGTGAAGAATCGTTTGCGAAGCCGTATGGGTAATTAGTACTTAAAAAATGTTTACTCACATATGTTGAACGAGACTTTTTCGCAAGATTAACGTGATTTCAAGGTATGGAAACATGGCGTGGGCATTGTTGAATATAGTGAGAGTTGGGTTTCTTTCGGGTAAAGCATACAAGGCGTTCTTTTGTGTATTAATGTTGCATATAAGATAGATTTTGAGATATTTTGTGGATATTTGAAGTACTTTTACATGATGCATAAAACACATGAAATTAGAGAAAATAATCCGAGAATTAAGAATTAACTATCTAACATGTCTCTGGTGGTGTATATTTTTTTGTTCTTGAACTCTTTAAGTATTTTGATACAATATTTCAATCAAAAGTATTTGTGTTAGATCTTTCTGTCTATTTTGTTGTTTGTTTCAAGTAGTTGTTGGTGAATTTGGTTATGGCACAACAATTATATTCTCTTGTTAATGAAATTTATATAGATATATATTTAGATTCATATTATATTGTATGGTCGAAAAGGCATGTTTTTTATACTAATAGGTTGACTCGCCGGAAGTTATTAATATACTAAGACGGAGGTTATTAATGGGTTGACTCGCCGGAGGTTATTAATATACTACGACGCCGGAGATGATGATCGGCCAATAACATGCTTAAATGGTACATAATTTTTTGATGTGCAATGAACTCTTTTTTCCTAGTCTTTCTATTTTTCTTTGTATATCTTTTCTTGCACCCCTCACTTTAAATCTTGGCTCTGCACCTGCGTCAAACTACATATGTTCTTAACTAAAATATCACTTGAGGGTGGGTGACCTACGCGGTGGTTGTAATTAATGAATGGATTATTAATTTGATCACACCAAACAATATAAAATTTCAAACTTGTATTGAATTTTGCATGCATAAATAGTACGTATCTGCTACAAACATAGCATTTCCAAAGAGTAATATCACAAGTTCTTTATGGGGGCTTAGTGTTAGGTTTGCATGTGCATGTCTTTACATTCAATGAACTCAACTATTTTCTACTGCAATTGTTAGTAGTACCCATCGTTATCTGTCAGTTTCTATCTAAATTAAGGTTTTTGTTCAGAATTTCTTTGAAACTTCCACTTCCCTTAGTGACCTCTAACTACTCTGCCAGCTAGAAGCCACGATATGCATCTACGGTTATCTCTTGTTTCTATGTCTCTAACGGAGTTCAGTTCACTATATGTCTCTTCATCATTCCACTATAAATACCAATGCCCCTAGCTAATTCAATCTCACTCACTCACATACATTCTCTCAAGCTTTTCTCAACATGTTGCGTTTTCCTGCTACTTCATTTCTTCTTCTCCTCCTAGTTCTTCTAATAGCCTTCTTCTCTTCAACTACCGAATCACAATCTGTTGTATCTAATTCAGGAACATCAAATCAATCAGCTTTCTCGAATTCATCATCTATTTCTTCTTCATCACCCATACAAGAAAAAGCAAACAACCCTCCATCATTCTCAAACTACATATTAGCTATTCAATTCAGCAGATCTTTGTGTAATAATCCACAATACAAAACATGTGATCCAAAGTGGAATGTTGATTTACCAAAAAAGTTTACCATCCACGGTTTGTGGCCTACAGATTTTGCCGGTGGAAGCAAACCTCCACCCCCAGGCAATCGTTTTAATTTCATGGAGGTATGTATGTATATATATATATATATATATAGATTTGTAATTTAATTTGATTTTATATGTTAAATTAATTATTAATATGGAATGGCCAACACCTTGGTTTTCTTATGTTCATTTGTAGCTAACCAAACTTCCAAAAGGACCAAATTTACTCCAAAATTTGTATAAGGAATGGATAAATGCCTACTTTGTGTTCAAATCCAAAGGTCCGACTAAAGAAGTTCAAAGGAAGCAAGCAGCCCAGGAGTTTTGGGAGTATCAGTGGAAAGAACATGGTGATCTTTCAGGTCTATCCGTCCAGGATTTCTTTAGCACAGCCTTTACCTTGTTTAGTAATCTTGGGGATGTTTATGGCAATTTTAAAGCACAAAAACTGATTGAAGTTGATGGTAATATCGATGTCACCAAGGCCACCCAGATGCTAACTCGAGTTCTCACAGTCAAGCCATATCTAAAATGTGTTTTTGATAAAAGCAACAAGGAACATCTTTTTGAGATCGAGATTAAGTACGACAGAGCTACGTTGACACGAGTGCCTCATCCCGCATATTCCAACTGCACCGGAATCAAGGTTGGTCTTAAGGCTTGCTTAGCTATGGGACTACCAGCAAAAATGTACTACTCATTTTGCTGCAATTGGTTGGGTTATTTATATGTTAGTAGGACATATTATATTAAATTAAATTAAGAAAAAGGAGTGGTGTAATTTTTATACTAGTAGTAGTGTGTGGGGTTGGAACTTGGAATTACTCATCTTTTTCGTCTTGGGTGGGAGAAAGTGAGTACTGGATATTTGCTGCTGCTACTGTATAAGAATTGGGGTAATCTTTAATGTAATGCTACTCTCTGAGTCTTTGTTTCAATCTATTTCTATCTATATATATATATAGATCTTTTGTTTTATTTTATTACATTTAGGATCATTTGTTTTTATGTTTTACTTTTAGAGTTGAATCAGTTGTGCCCAAGCAATCGAATGGAACTGCAAAGGAAATTCTGTTCCTTTGAATAATAACCAGGAAAAAAATAGCTACAAAAATCCTTGAAACATTTGGTGGAAGGCATAATGATCCTAAATGTAATACTACTCCTTTGAGTCTTTGTTTCTATCTATCTATATATCCCAATTTTTCTTTGTTATAGAGATGAATTGTAAATTTAGGGTTTGATCTTTTACTTGTGATTTTTCCATCTGCCGAATTGAGTCACGAATTAAGGAACCTTTTATGGCAGATCCACGGGGAGGATATTGTTTTCATATTAATCTTCACGAACAATTGTCCCTGATTACCGGCAACTCTAAGTGTTGTAAGAAATGTGCTGCTCATACTGATAAATTTAATTTTCCATTAGGCCCTGTCATGACCAATTGCTTAGAGGGAGATTGGGACATACAAGGAAGTTCTAAGATCACAGGTAAATTTTGTTTTTGTCTCTTTACCATGAAATCTAAACTATTGAAAGAGAGATCGGTTGTGATATTTGTTCTCTAGGTCTTTCTCTTTGACAATTTTCGCTCGTCTTTCAGGTCGAGCACATCTTGGATGACAGGTTGCTGCACTATATGAATCTTGATTTGCATGATGTGAAGGTAACTTTTACAATGTTCATTATATGGAATGGCATGACTACTTGGGGTACACCATACACGAATGCTATATGTTCTCAGCATCATCTTTGACACCGATTTTTGCATTAGTGACCACAAGTTTATATAGATTATGTTAGGTTTGAATGTGCAAGTCATTTTAATTAGTATTAGTGAATAAGATGGTCACCCATAGCTTGTTGAATCTGAGCACTACATAGGCATTCACTCCTCTGATCCCCTTGTTTTGTTTGTAGTCTTCTGCTATACTGAAGTTTGTATGGTACCAATGCACATTTACCTGTTGCAGGAAGAATGAAAGCATTTTGACAAGGCTACCCTTAGTTATGATCAGGTATCATTACTGTTTGATAAGATTATAGCGACCGGATTTTTTTTTAATGATTTTCATGAAGCAATTGCGTTCTGTGCTACAGCCTCGCAAGAAGTTTTTGTCCCTGAGGAAAGGCATAAGGACGGATGTAGCTACTGTGGTGAGGAGGTATTGGCGTATTGCCTGACTCTGATTTGACTAAGAATTCTGTGATTTACCATCTTATTCCTAACTACTTTACTTTCTAATCTAGTTCAAACAAATTTTAGCAACTCCAGAGTGCAAGATCTAACTTTGAACAAGTGCTTCAATTTGGTATTTAAAACACTCAAGACCATTTTGTCTATTTGAACCATCTTTTTTCAAATGTCAGGTTGAGATTGGTTATGGATCTATGATAGTAATAGTATTGTCCGTTAACGATGGCAATTTTTTTCTTTGGCCAGGTCACTGCTCTTTCTAACGTGGAAGCTAAAAAGAGGTTTGAGTCTTGAGAATCTGTTAGTGGGACAATGGGTGCTCATCTTTGTTATTTCAACCAGGTTGGTTGGACAGGGCATTTCTTGATCGTTGTTTGAATCTGTCCTTATATGGCGTTACTGACTTTATATTGTTAATTTGGCTGCAGGGTTATGAGCTATTGCATCCGATGGAGCTATATATCAACCAGGTACCATTTACTTAGCAGGCTATTGCTTGTAAAAAAGTTGTGGTCATTTCCCTTGCTTAGTTGCATTGTGAGTTTGAGTTTCGGCATGTAAATCATAGATGCATAACTGGGAAATGATATTAGTCGATTCAGCGATAGTTGTAAACCTCACACCTAACTAACTCAAAATTTCGTCATTCATGGAGGGTGTCATATCTCTGTTGTGTGCCCATTTTGAGTGTTTCCTTGGGGCATATTCCTCCATTATCTCATTTTTGTTTTATTGGTGCTTTTTATCTCTGGGTTTGCATCTTTTATTGACTCCAGTGTACACTGTGAAAACCTCATCCATTTGATGTCAGAAGGAATGGATAGATGGGAATTTACTTGAGTGAATTATTTTCAAATAGCAAACCCAGATTAGCGTTTTTATATCACAAGATGTATCCCTTCAATAGTTCTATGTCTGGGGAATCTTTCTGTTATTGGTCTCGCTTACCTTGTTATCATCACCTGAATTTAGATGCAATGAATTTCTGAATTTGTCTTTTGTTTTTGTGTATCTTCCTTGAAGTGAGATTGGTTTTAAGAGATTGACCATGCAATCTAGTTATTTTTTTTGTCGTGAGACCATTTGGCATAGATAAACTCATGATAAATAAGATGATATCGACTTTTTTGTTGTTGTTGTTACCTGCGCCTATATTATTGAAGTGATTGATCTATTGGTTGCATTCCAAATTTATGTGTGTGATTTTATTCTCATCATTGCAACTTAAGAAAATGTTTGTCCTATTAAAATTGTGCAGGTACTAATTGGGCGCGAATACATTCCTATCTCAGTGTCTTTAGCCCAAATGATACAGAGCATCAGGGTTATATAAGCCGAAGGCAGCCAAAGAAATGTGATAGCCAAAGCACTGTACAAGTTCACAAAAAGCTATGGTGAAGAGAAATGCAACAGTATGGAAGAATCTGATGCATTTCGTTTTCTTAAGTAGGTGAGTTTTGCTTCCCACACAATCACTTAATGTCCTTTTGGTTATGGAAATGTTAATGTTAATTGGAACTTCTTGTGATTTGTACTTTCTTTGTTTCAGTTCTTTTATCAAGTCCCGTGAAAAGATTGAGTTGTATGGCTATTATCTGAATAGGTGGAACATAATTGAATCTTGAGTATTTTGATTTGGGCCTATTTCTTCTTGTATTAGTTTTATCCCGTCATAGCAATATAAGTACTATAAGCATGCTACATTATTAGGCTATAATGGTATATAAGCAGTAATGTAGACATTTACTGATGGGTTTTGGTAGCCGGTTAAGTCCATCAATTTTCAAACTAGGAATTGAGTTACCTTCCACTGTTCTCACTTAGCTGGTTAACAAATCACAAACTGAATTTATTACTTATAATAGAAGTATTTTTTAATTCCGAGTCTCTTCTTCTCCTGATAAGAGTCGCAGTTTCTTAAGGGCTTATGGGATGTGCAATTCCTGCAAATTGCTTACGAAAGTTGAATACGCTGAGTTTTCTTAAACGTCAAATAGGCTGATTTCTGAACAATTAGTTCATTATGATTTTCATCCTTTGAACAGGACTTTATTCAATTATATACAGGTACAAGTTTGGCAGGAAAGTGTTTCCAGCAAGATGTCTTCGCTAGATATTTAGGGGCAAATCAGGCTCTAAAGTAGGCTTGCCAATTATGATGAGGAGAAGTCATTTGGAAGGCAGCTCAATTATGATAGGGTCACTGGATCAAAGCTAAGCACTATCTGTCAGACCAACACCAACTCAGTCATAGATTATATGGAAACTAGTATATGCACTTCTACTTCTGCTAAAGCTATTTTGGTTTAGCTCATTTCCGATGCTCAACTGCAGTACCCACATTAGGGGGTCAAAGTCAGACAAATACAATTGCTTTCTTTTGATGATTCTTTTTCTTCCTGTTAATTTTTGTACTTATAAAAGTATAAAAAACAAACACGGAGACGATATGTACGTAGATTTAGATATATACTATCAAGTTATTAAACTCAGTATGGAGCAGTGGTAGTGTCCAAAGTTCCGCTGTAATCTGATTCAGTGGTAGGTACTCTGAAATGTTCCAACCCTCCCTTCAATCAGGGTTCAGACGGAAGCTCGGCATTCCCAGGTGGAACAACCAAGGCAACATTCTGGAAACAACTACTTAAGATTTATGGTTTAGAAAGATCTGGACAATTGAATTAAAATTCATAGTGGATTAGTGTTGCGGTGCTGCAAGTGACACAGAATGATGACGCGTTACAGAGTTGCAGGCCAAGTCAGTGCAGCCGTCATGGCGCGTTGCAAATTCATAATAGCGCAACGCAAGCCATAATAGCGGTATACTGTATAGACTGTCAAGTGTCAAGAATGGCATAACCCTACAGGGCCAATGAAGCGCAAGAGTGGCGCTACATTGTAAATACATTTGGCTAAGGAATGAAGCTTATTGACCGACACAATAAGGCTTCATTGAGGAAAGGCAAGACATGGCCAAAGTTGACAGATGCAACATGCGATGTTGGCATAGATGCATATCCATGGAATTGAGTTGGCCCAAACTCAAGGATGATGCAAGAAGAGTGGAATAGACTAAGAGTTAGTCTATGCATTGGTTCAAGGCAGGGCCAAAGTCTGAACAGTGCAGACAAGTTGGTAATGCAAGAGTTGCATTGCTATTGTCAAGCTAATTGGCGAAGTGAAGCATATATAACGCATGAGTAACTAGAGTGAGCTTAAGGAGCTGGCCTCGATGATGGAAGCTTAAGAATTTTCCGTGCATGAGTTTAGAATGATAAGCATGCAGGGCCAAGAGGGATGAACGTTGGATCAAGGCAGAATCCAGTATGGCGCAACAAGTGGTGCAATACGGCTCAAGTGACGGTTACGAGTTGGTTACGAGCTTCACAAGCATGTCAATGATGTGAGACGAAGTAGAACGGTTATAAAAGAAGTTATAACCATGTGGGTGTGTTTCTAACCACCAAGAACAGGTGTGGCATCTGTTGGCTTGACAACACAAAAGGTGGCAGTTGGAAAAGCAAGCTGGCGGTTATGGAAACTACCTGATGGGACACATGGTTGTTCCATGCGTGTGCAAGTGTTTTGTACGGTTTTGGACATTGTAACCACTGTATAAATAGTCCTAAGGAGTAGGAAAATCAGTAGGCTACATAGGAGAGAGTTAGTCTCATGTTTGGGAGAGATAGGCATTCACCAAGAGGGTGAATGGCCTATTTTTGGTCCATGTGATGGACGAGATTTGTAATCTTACTTTGATACAATAAAATGGGTTAATGTGTCATGTCTTTGTGTTCATTATGTTGCTAATGTTGTGTGAGAATTGTTGAAGTGCATGAAAGAACCTCTTATGATTATGGTAGCATGAAGAGTTAGAGAGAAAGAAGAAAAGACTTCCGTTACGTATTGCCTTATGAGTGAAGGAAGATGCATACTTTGATGCAAGTGTGCAAGGCTGAGTACATGTGGGTGAAGTTGATTCACTGAACCACATAGTATTTCCGGTCATGTCCCATGAAAATTTTAGGCGATTAAATGGGCATGTGACAAGCGGGTATCAGAGCTGTGTTAGGGGACACAGTTGCTGATTTTTCTGTCTTTTTACTCAAGTTGGTGTCATTTGTTTGTCAAATTCAGTGGTGAATTGTTTGGGTTTCACTAGTATGGAGACTAGAAGAAGTTGGTCTTGTGTGGAAAGATCAATTGGAATGAACTTGAAGCTTGAAGTAGCAGCAGGCCATGAAAGTTTATGACAAAGGTGTCAAAATTCCTACCCAAAGTGTTAGACGAACGTGCAAGAGTGTCATTGAAAACAGGGTTTTCAAGTGATGGCATGACCAAACTAAGGAGTATGCTGACTTCTAGGGTGCAATTCAGGTGTTAAAGTCCATGTTTCTCACAAGTATGCAAAGATTAAGCATTTTATAACACCCCGTATTTTTAGCATGGCGCATGGTGAAAGATGCGCCATGGCCTGAGATGAAGCTTCATCCAAAGCTTCCGTTGGTTGGTAAGAGGTAGATTGGCTTAAGGAAAATACCACGCCAAAATGGCGCATTATGTTTGGAATTTGGCCAAGAGCCAATTCTCGTGTCAAAGGATGCGTTAGGCCAAGGGCCAATATTGGGTGCCAGGTAAGGCATATCGCGTATGCATATTGGCTAAGGCCGATATGACATTAGTTGGAAGTTACATTGTCCAAGAGCCAATCTCGCACCAAGAGTGCTTTAGGCCAATTGGGTAGATGGCCTTAAGAATGTACAGCCATCACAGCTGGACATTGGTGTGGCCTATGGGCCAAAGTCGGAAATATAGCCATCACGACCCTCCATCAGGTTTGGCTCTGGAAATGTTCAGCCATCCTGGCCGAGCATAGGAATTGGCATGTGAACCAGAACTGAATGTACATCCACCTTGGCCGGTTATTCAGGAAAATACATGGCAACGGTCATGAATAGTAAAACGGGGAGTTGATGAAAGATTTTTCCTCCCCTAATCAGAGTTCTAAAAATGTCAAATAAACATATATAGGGAAGGGTAGTTGGTTGAAGTTGCATATGCGGACTATGCACCAAGTAAGCTTCTTAGCTTAGTCGGAAGAGTATAAATGATGCCTAAGGATCATTTATAGTTGTGTAGCCTTACGAATGGGGCATATGATGCTAAGGCATCACTATGCCATTCCACGAACCCGATGATGCATCACTTGGATGTATTTGACGGAACGGCCTATACGGACTAGGCCATTACCACTATTGCTTGGCCACGACCTAGCAAACGAGTTGGAATAAGTCGCTTGTCCCTTCAAGGATAAACTACAGTATGTGTTTGATTCCTTTAGAGTAGGGAAGGATACATAGGCAGCCGCAATGAGTTGCAGCGTTGCCGGTCCAGCACGTTGGCCCCTCATATCATCTAAGCTCGGTAGCTCGATGCAAGAGATGATTGTGGCCAGACTTGATGAGGCTAAGTTGCATGCCAGTAAGTGGATGCTCATACTTCCTATCAAGTTATAAAGAGTTGGTAAGTGAAGTAACGTAGGAAAGGGCAAGGGCTTAGTGCGGCCTATGCCTAAGTCCACGGCTTATGCCTTAAGTCTGGACAAGACCCGACGGTATGACGGTTTCTCAGTTAGCTAGGAAATTCAGTGATGAATTCCCTACGTGGAGGTAAAGCCAGAGATGCATGAAAGTGCATTGGCATTGGCCTTATGGCCATATACCCTTCTGCGGACAAGGGTGACTTTGGAAAGGTGTGGAATCTAAGTTAGCTGCATCATGCTCCACGAGCATGCTTGCGAGGGAAAGTGAGCGTGCATTTGCCTGGGGATGAGGCCCGGATCGTAGCTTCATCATGGCGCACCGGGGGAGTTGCGGCCTGGGGGGCGACGCGCCAAAGGCGTAATTTTTCGGTCCGTCACATATTTGGAATGCATATCTTTGTGGTGTTATCAGTAGTGAGTACATTACGTGTTGTAAGGGGAATTTTAGGGGAAATTCCTGAATACAAAGAAGTTGATGGCCTTTGCAGTGGCAAAGAATATGAAGAACATGTCTATGCGATAGATTGAAGGTGTTTTCATCATAGCCAGTTGGATGGAAGACTATAGTTATCTCTCTCAAATGCATGTACCTTGGTGGTAATGCAAAGTCTGATTGTGAATCAGCATTTTTGTGGAAATTGTGATGCCATAAAAGAAGAATTGGATGGCCAATTCATACCTAGCATAAACTTATTGAAAGGATGAAGACAGAAGCGCAAGTTAGGGGAAAACCGATACACCACGGTCTTGCGTTTACAGAGAGTTCTTCTTTGATGCTATATGAGCAAAAGGAGTATGCTTGCACCTGGTTTATGAGTGGGATCAATATGCTTGGAAAAGGGTGTCCAAATACCTGCAATTGATCATAACCACAAGTGGATGTTCTTGTCAACTGCAAATCAACAAATTGTTGCTACTCAAGTTGATTTTGGCGGAGGGGAAAGACAAGAGTTACCAGATGTGCGTGGGAAGTAAAAATGAGTTCCAAGTTCGAAGAAGAATGTGGCATTCTTACTTCATGGAACGTAGGCAGTGGCGCCTCATTTACAAGGATTGTGCCTTGTTAATATTATCCAAGATAATTGTCCGCAGAAGTCATTGATTGATATGACTTTGTTGAGCTCTATGGTGATGCTCAGAATCACCAAGTTAAGTCCGTTCGAGTTGTGCAAAGGTGCACAAGTTTGTGTCAAGATTTGAGTGCTAATTGGCATAGCATGTATGCAGCAGTAGCATGCGCCAAATGAGATTTGGGAATGGCCAGAATGCATAATGCGTGAAGAAATGCAAGTTAGGAAAAATTATGTATGCGGGAAAGAGAAGGACAAAGTAGTGGTGATGCATAAAGATGGCATGTGGCCATTATAGAAGAAATCTTCATGATAGCTAAAGCAAAATGATAGCATCAGTCTAAAAGAAGTATTCAACTAATTTTCAATTATAGTGTGCTTCGTTATGGGAGTTGCATACGAACGTTGATAGTTGGAAGAGTGCATATGGCAAAGTGAACTGCTACATTGGGGGACAGTAGGTGATGTCTCGCTTCCTTTGTTGCTTAGAAGCGAAGTTGAAGTCAGTATTGCAAGGCTTGTTATGTCTTACAAGTTGCAATCAGTTGGCGTGAGTATTTGCTCAAGTTTGAGTATACTTTCAGTTTGGGTCGAGTGGACCTTGGTGTTGGAATGAAGTCTCTCTATGTAAGGTAGTAGTGAATGAGGGTATTTGAAGTGAAAGATCTTTCCTCTTTCGTTCAAAGTAAAGATAGTTCGCGTGGAAGATGCTACACAGTATATTAAGCCAAAATATACAATAGAAGACGCTGAAAGTGAAAGAAGCAAATAGAGGAGTTAGTGGCATAGTCGAGTTTGTTGTTGAGAGTTATGTGGAAGTGTGACGGCATATGGCAGCGATAGCATGGAGTAATGCAACAAGAATGAAGATGTAAGTCCATCAAGTAAATGAGTTAAGATTGACTCATAGTTAGGAAGAACATGATGTTGTTTTTCCGCTAAATTAAAACGTAGCTGTTTGAAAGAGCAAGTGATGCTTAAAGTGCTGGTTTCAAAGGCGCGTGAAGAGGATGCCTGGCCTCTGGGAAGGCGGTCCAATGTTAGGGGTATCCTAAGTCATGACTATACCAAATTCATGCGCATTTCAATCAAGGTGTTGTGTTAGCGCAAGCAAAGAACAACAAGGTGCTGGTTCTTTGGCATACAAATGATGCGAGTCCGAGAAGGTGAAGTTTGCAACATGATTTGGAGGCCAAATTTAGTGAAGGTGCTGATGTTTGCAAAGTGCAGCAAAAGTTATAGGTTGTGGTGCATACCAAGAGTGGTATGAAATCATAAAGTGCATACCTTAAGGCATGGCATGTTTGGGGAAGGCGCAACATGATTGAAGCATAAGGCCAAGTATTGTATAAGTCCTGTTAAGTTGCGTGGTGCAACTAAAGTCGGAAAATGAAGGCATAAGACTATGGTAATGATCATTGATGATCAGTTGGAAGAATCATTACTTGTGTACACTTAGGCACAAATGATTCAAGTGAAATTCAAGTCTATTTCATGGAGTTGGCAAGAAGAATTTCCAGTTTGCATTTGGGTATTGATATATGATTTGAGATGGAGTTGAAAGCGGTCGCGACGTAATAACAAAGTTCAAGTCAGTAGGATCAATGGATAGGCAGTAAACTAAGTGATGGCATTTGGTACTAGGCATAAAGGTTTTTGCAAGAATGAAGGCCAAAAAAAGTTTGCTGATTTCTAAGAAGGGCTTAGAAGCGTACAAGGCCAGAGAACAAGTATAACGAGTATACTTTGTTGCGTTCAACGAGGGCGTTGAACGGATTAGGTGGGGGAGGTCTGTTGCGGTGCTGCAAGTTACGCATAATGATGACGCGTTACAGAGTTGCAGGCCAAGTCAGTGTTCAGCCGTAATGGCGCATTGCGAAGCCATAATAGCGCAACGCAAGCCATAATAGCGGTAAACTATATAGAATGTCAAGTGTCAAGAATGGCATAACCCTATAGGGCCAATGAAGCGCAAGAGTGGCACTACATTGTAAATACATTTGGCTAAGGAATGAATCTTATTGACCGACACAATAAGGCTTCATTGAGGAAAGGCAAGACATGGACAAAGTTGACAGATTCAACATGCGATGTTGGCATAGATGTATATCCATGGAATTGAGTTGGCCAAAACTCAAGGATGATGCAAGAATAGTGGAATAGACTAAGAGTTAGTCTATGCATTGGTTCAAGGCAAGGAAAAAGTCTGAACAGTACCAACAAGTTGGTAATGCAAGAGTTGCATTGCTATTGTCAAGCTAATTGGCGAAGTGAAGCATATATAACGCATGAGTAACTAGAGTGATCTTAAGGATCTGGCCTCGTTGATGGAAGATTAAGAATTTTCCGTGCATGATAAGCATGCAGGGCCAAGATGACCGAACGTTGGATCAAGGCAGAATCCAATATGGCGCAACAATTGGTGCAATACGGCTCAAGTGACGATTACGAGTTGGTTACGAGCTTCACAAGCATGTCAATGATGTGAGACGAAGTAGAACGGTTATAAAAGAAGTTATAACCATGTGGGAGTGTTTATAACCACCAAGAACATGTGTGGCATCTGTTGGCTAGACAACATAAAAGGTGGCAGTTGGAAAAGCAATCTGGCGGTTATGAAAACTATCTGATGGGACACATGGCTGTTCCATGCGTGTGCAAGTGTTGTGCACGGTTTTGGACATTGTAACCACTGTATAAATAGTCCTAAGGAGTAGGAAAATCAGTAGGCTACATAGGAGAGAGTTAGTCTCATGTTTGGGAGAGTTAGACATTCACCAAGAGGGTGAATGGCCTATTTTTGGTCCATGTGATGGACGATTTTTGTAATCTTCCTTTGATACAATAAAATGGGTTAATTGTGTCATGTATTTGTGTTCATTATGTTGCTAATGTTGTGTGAGAATTGTTTAAGTGCATGGAAGAACCTCTTATGCTTATGGTGGCATGAAGAGTTAGAGAGAAAGAAGAAAAGACTTCCCTTGTGTATTGCCTTATGAGTGAAGGCAGATGCATACGTTGATGCAAGTGCAAGGTTGAGTACTTGTGGGTGAAGTTGATTCACTGAACCACATAATATTGCCGGTCATGTCCCATGAAAATTTTAGGCGATTAAATGGGCATGTGACAATTAACAATATTCAGGTCCAAAACGTGATACAACCAGTGGACAAATAAACGACTGCAATCAGATGAAACAAATCAACAAACTGTTGTTTAGAGGTACCAAGTCTTAAAAGCGCCCCATAAACCCCATAACATCTGAAAATATATGCATGCCAAAGTTGTGAATGGACCAAAGTACCCTTCTGTGTTAATTCCAACTTATTTTTTGTAGCAGTTCATTCGTCAAAATGAACTCCTGTTAATTTCTACTTATTTTTCAGAAATCACCTTTTATCAGGAGTTCATTCGTCA
Source organism: Papaver bracteatum (assembly GCA_023529315.1). NCBI lineage: Eukaryota > Viridiplantae > Streptophyta > Magnoliopsida > Ranunculales > Papaveraceae > Papaver > Papaver bracteatum. The sequence goes on along the minus strand of JAJJWX010005182.1, from coordinate 68,605 downwards.
AAATGAACTCCTGATAAAAATCTAAAATAACAGATTTCATTCCAGAAATGAACTCCTGATAAAAACCTATATAAACCCGACTTTATTCCAGAAATGGACTCTTGATAAAAACTTAAAAAAACAGAGTTCATTCCAGAAGTGAACTTCTGATAAAAAACCTAAAAAAAATAGAGTTCATTCCAGAAATGAACTCCTGATAAAAACTTATATAAACCAGATTTCAATCCAGAAATGAACTCCTGATAAAAACCTAAAAAAAAAATCATTCCAGAAATGAACTCCTGATAAAAACCTAAAAAAACAGAGTGCATTCCAGAAATGAACTCCTGATAAAAACCTAAAAAAAAAAAATCATTCTAGAAATGAACTCCTGATAAAAACTTAAAAAAACAGAGTTCATTCCAGAAATGATCTCCTGATAAAAACTTCTATAAACCAGAGTTCATTCCAGAAATGAACTCCCGATAAAAACCTAAAAAAAACAGAGTGCATTCCAGAAATGAACTCCTGATAAAAACCTAAAAAAAAAAAATCATTCCAGAAATGAAATCCTGATAAAAACTTAAAAAAGCAGAGTTCATTCCAGAAATGATCTCCTGATAAAAAAAACCTAAAAAAATAGATGTTCATTCCAGAAATGAACTCCCGATAAAAACCTAAAAAAACTGAGTTCATTTGTAAATATGAACAACATATCATCATCTTCATATTCTTCGACGTCTTCAATAGCGACAGATTTGAGTTCATTATGTTCGATGAACTTCATCATCTTCAAACAACAGCAGAAAGAAATTCTTTGTCATCTTCAACATCACGTCGTCTTCAACAGTAGCAGCAAAAAAAAATCAGATATTTATCATCAAAAAACAATCACCGTCTTCAACAACAACAGATCTTGAAATCTTCATCGCCTTCATCATATTTAAACAAACAGATCTCGAAATCTACAACTTCGAATCTTTATCGTCTTCATCGTATTTAACAATATCATCAAACAACAGCCGCAACAAAAACAACAGCAACACCAAAGTATTATCATCTTCATCGTATTTCACTGCAACAACAAACAAACAAAAATTGTAACCCAATCTTCAAAATCAACAGTTTAACAGCAGCAGTATAAAAAAGAAGTGAATAATAAGAATCTCAACCATTTTTTACTGTATAATAAATATAAATATAAATCAAACAAAATCAAGAAATCAAACTCCATTTTTTTCTTTCGTTTCTTGATTTTTTCAACAGAAAAGAAGAATGCGACGAATTTTTCATTGCGGGCCTAGGTTTACTTTAATTGAGAGATGTAAAACCAAACAGTAGCAGATCTCAAAGTTTTCTTTGTACAAAATCTTCATCTTAATCTTCAAACAAAACAGAAGCAGGAAAAAAAATCAAATGAGAGAGAAAATAGATCTGAAACTAAGAGAGAGAAAGTGAATCTGAAAATAAAATGATTTTCCATTAATTTTTTGCATATATATGGGACTAAAAGGATATTTTTGTCCCTACCAGACGATAATTACATCATCCATGACGTCACCCTAGGACCAAACCATTATTTCTAGGACCAAACATACAGTTGATCGAGTCAACTGGACCAAACTCATCCTAATATATTATTTTTAGGACCTATTGGTATTTCCTACTATTTTACCACTACAACCACAATGTTCACTGCCAAGAGAGTGATATTTACGGAAATCGAGAGAATAAAGAAGAATTTCTCTAGGAATGTAGATTTTGTTCTCCATTTGACTATTTGGAGAAATTATTGCGATACATCATGTGCTTCTAATTAAACAGCGCATGCAATTCTTAATGCTCAACTTCAAGCAAACAAGTTCAGCCAAATCCAGTCTACCTTTGTCACTCAATCTGAATTTTTCACAACTTATGGAATCGTACTGGATTCTAGAGGGAACTCCGTAAATGATCGACCGAGGCCTAAATTACTATCCGCGGGATACCATTTTTATGCTCCCGTCTTAGAAGATGTTAGGGTTCCAAACTAAAACACTGAAACAAAATATAAGAACCCTAAGATAAAATATTTTTTATGGGGATTAACCATCTCTGTTGTGTAAAACAATAAAATAACTTAAGTTGTATTAATTGAATGTCGTATTACAGACTCAGGGAAGAGTAATTATAACTCAGGAAAATTGACTAACAAGTAATTAACTAAACGTGTTAAACAATTTAAAGAAGTCTAACTAAACTAGCAAACCAAGCATGAATAAATAAGGAAAATGGTGATCAAAGGAGTTGGCATCGCAACATCTTACCCCGCTGGAAAAAATGCTTGTCCTCAAGCATCAAAATCTGAAAAATGTAAGAGCAATTCATCAGCATCTTCCCAAGTCGCTTCTTCCACCGGATGATCTTTCCACTAAACTAACCATTTAGTTCCTGCATGATTTCATCTCTTGAACATTTTACGATCCAAAATTTTATCCGGTTCCCACTTATCATAATCCACTGTAATTGGCAAATTTGCATCCACAATAGCTGAAGAACCAAGTTTTAGTTTCAACTGTGAAACATGAAACACATGATGAATGCGACTTGTAGTGGGTATATCCAACTTATAATTCACAATACCAATCTTTTCTAAGACATGAAAAGGTCCATAAAATTTAGGAGAAAGCTTATAATAATCTTGAGTGGCAACTGTGTTTTGTCTATATGGATGTAGTCGAAGAAAAACCAAGTCATTGACGGTAAAAACTCGCTCTATACAATCGGTATCAGCATAATTCTTTATTTTTAATTGAGCAGCTTGTAAATGTACGACTTCGAAATATTCAAAGTATGATCTCTTGCTCGCAAAATAGTATCAACAACATTCACAGATGTAGAACCTGGTAAGTAAGATGAGATGGTTGGTGGTGAACGACTATAAATTGCTTGAGATGGAGTCATCTGAATTGCATAATAAAAACTAGTGTTATAACACCATTATGCCCATGGTAACCATCTTGACCAATCACTAGGTTTTGTTCCAGAAAAACATCTTAAATAACATTGCAAAGTTCTATTAGTAACTCCGGTTTGTCCATCTGATTGTGGGTGATATGCAAAACTGCTGCATAACTTAATATTCTGCAAAGCAAAATATGCCTCCAAAAAAAAAAAATCGAAGAGAAGGTTATATGAAAAAGAAACCGAGGATCAAACCAAGGTTAATACAAAGATTACATACACATTGTAGTATCCTAATTACTACAAACTAAACTAGGATCAACATCTTAAAAGTATCATTGTCACATGACCATAAGACTACCAATTGCTTAACCAAATCAATATTTTCTTGCACACTCTTGTGACGACCTCCAAAAACTCTTCCATTCCTCTCCTTCCACAAAATCCAACAAACCACATAATGTAAGATTTCCAAACATCCTTACCTCTCCCTTGCAACACATTGTTAGACCACGCTTCGAACAAATGAATCAAAGTACTTGGCAATGTCCAGGATGAAAAAGTGGGGGTACAATAACCTCACCCAATAATTCTCTTAGCAATATGTATGGACTAACTCCAATATACTTTTAAAAGAATCAACTAGACTGTCATACTCAATCTTAATAAAAAAGTATATCAAAGAGTTATATCTTAATTTCTCGATTCAATCCTTACTCAAGCAAATACAAATCTGCGAGTTTAATTGAATACAAGAGAAATTAACTTGAACGGTACCAAGGACCAATGTTCAAATATCAATCAATAACCAAAGGTCAGATTTCCCAATTGATTGACTCAACGCATAACAGTGATATTTCAATTATACAACAAAATATATTACGAAAAAAGAAATAACACATACACCAGAAGTTTTGTTAACGAGGAAACCGCAAATGCAGAAAACCCCCGGAACCTAGTCCAGATTGAACACACGTTGTATTAAGCCGCTACAGATACTAGCCTACTACAAACTAACTTCGGTATGTACTATAGTTGAACCCCAATCAATCTTACAATGATCCAAGGTACAGTTGCACTACTTATATCTCTGATCCTAGCAGGATACTACGTACTTGATTCCCTTAGCTGATATCACCCATAATTAAGAGTTGCTACGACCCAAAGTCGAAGACTTTAATAAACAAATCTGTCACACACAGAAAAGTTTACAAGAATAGATAAATCTGTCTCCCATAGAAATACCTACGAATTTTATTCCGTCTTTTGATAAATCAAGGTGAATAGGAACCAATCGATAACCCGGACTTATATTCCCGAAGAACAGCCTAGAATTATCAATCACCTCAAAATAATCTAAATTGTATGATAACGAAACTAGATATTGTGGAATCACAAGTGATGAGACGAAGATGTTTGTGATTACTTTTATCTTTCCTATCGGAAAAATTAATCTCGAGTCAATTATTAATTATTTCAATTATACTCAATACGATAGAACCTGGAAAGATCATATCACGCAACTACATAGAAAATAGTTGGGTCTGGCTTTACAATCCCAATGAAGTCTTCAAGTCGTTAACCTACAGGGTCTCGGTAGAAACCTAAGGTTAAAGGAGAATCGACTCTAGCTTATACAACTAGTATCACAGAGGAGGTGTGGGGATTAGTTTTTCCAATGGCTAGAGTTCCCCTTATATAGTCTTTCAAATCAGGGTTTGCAATCAATGTTAGCTTAGTAACAAAGCATTCAATATTCACCATTAGATGTAAACCTGATTTGATACAAGCTAATTTCTCTCAACCGTTAGATAGAAAACTTAGTTTTCCATACACACATGTACTTGACGTTTTGGGTTTGTGTAACAGTACCCAAACGTGTACAATGGTTGGTTCAATATTAGTCAACCAAATGGTTAGCCAAATGATAACTTTCATATCAACCATATTCTTCTTTACCATAACTAGTACAAATGACTGAAATGAACTAGTTAGAGAGTTGTTAAATTGCTATGAGATCTCAAGTACTACAAGAGACACAATTGAATCAAAAACGATGTGATTCACTTGAATCATTAATCATGAACTATAAATCCACGTTGGTAACAAAGCATTCAATATTCACCGTTAGATGAAAACCTGATTAGATTCAAGCTAATATCTTTCAACTGTTATATCGAACTTAGCTTGTTATACACACCTGAATTATACGTCATTTAGGTTTGTGTAACCGTACCTAAACGTGTACAATTCGTTGGTTTAAAAGTAGTCAACCAAATGATTAGCCATATGAGAACTTTCATATCAACCTTATTCATCTTCACCATAACTAGTTCAAATGACTCAAATGAACTAGTTCAAGAGTTGTTCAATTGCTCAGATCTCATAGAAGTATACAAGACACAATCGAAGCAAATTGGTTTTGATTCACTCGAATCGATTCATTAACTTTATAGCCACGGTTTTCAAATATGCATTCCTTAGTTTATATAAATTTAAGTTCACGAATAAACCAATTTTGTAAAGTAACACACTTAAGTATGCGTACGGGTATGCGTACTTAAGTAACCGAATTTGAGTTTGGTTTGGTTTTCAAATTCAGCAGAAATTCACGGACGTGAACTTTCCGCCAGTATACGTACGGGTACATGTACTTAGGTAACCTAATGAGTTGGATTTGATTTCCAAACTCAGCAGAAATTAACGGACGTGAACTTCCGTCAATATGCGTACGGGTACGCATACTTACCCAGTCTCCATCAACCATTTTGTATATACACAAGTATGCATACATTTGTTTCCCGGTTTTGGACTTATACACTAATGTGTGAACACACTACATATGCTTATATCCAATCAACATGAATTTCGTCACGAGTAAAGATGAACTTGGCCAAAGCTAAATCTTAACATATATTTCAAGAGCGAGATAAATTCAACTTGAAATAGCAAATGTGTATAATCTAAGTCTGTATAGTAATATGACTTTTGTCTCAAGATAGGAGATAGAGTAAATAGACTTTTTGAGTGATATATAAGTTCAAGTATCCACATACCTTTTAGTCGATGAAGTTCCACCAGTTCCTTGAGTAGTTCTTCGTATTTGTATGATGAACACCGTGGAGTCTAGAGCTCAACTACACTTTTTATATATCCTAGTCCGAGACTTAGCTATAAGTAGACTATAAATCAAAACTTATAGTTTTGGAAATTAAACTTGACAATAATCTTGAGATAGCAACACTTGAAAGTTCGACCGAGCAGTGCTCTAACACATGCTATCCTAAAGGATTTGATGAAATTTTTCCGAAATCTCAAAAAAGTACTTACAATGAATGAACATGTGATTTGATGACTCCTTGATGTCGTTGCATAAAACACCCTGCTCACTATCAATGTTTATACCTCGATATCGTAACATATCCCTGGTAGGTAACGAATCATGAAAAGTAGCCCAAATGATAAAACTCACCTTGTTTGGAATGTTACCTTTCCAAATGAACTTATCGAAGCCGAACACTTCAAGGTTGCCATAATGTCTTTCATAACATCTTGAGGTATTAAAATTTTCCATAATCTCCAACTCATCGTCTGCTTTAACAGGCTCAGGAACATGAATTAAGTCACGCTTCAAAAGATCCTATTCTAATTGCTCATTCAAATTTAATGGTATCTTAAAATCAAAAACCCAAACTCCATTTGTTATCATGTCATAAATTGTTGCGTCCTTACCCTTACCGCCTTGTAAACAACTGGAAACAAGTCTTGCAATTTTCCCCTGTCTAGCCAACGATCCTTCCAAAATCGTATGCATGTACCATTTCTTACCATGAAAGTTGTCATATTTTGTACCGTCTTCACCATGTTAGTAACGATCTTCCACAAACTCCAACATGTGGGTTATTATCCACATCAGGAATTAACAATTCACTATTATGAGCAAATTTTTCATTTACTAACTGTTAGAGCATTGCTCGGTCGAACTCGCATGCGTTGCTATCTCAAGAATATTTGTCAATGTTAGTGATCAAAACTATAAAGTCTTGATTTCTAGTCTACTATATCTAAGGTCTCGGACTAGGATAGAAAGTGTAATTGAGCTCAAGAACTCCATGGCAATCATCATACAAGATGAAGGACTACTCAAGGAACCAGTGTATCTTCATCGACTAAAATGTATGTGGAGACTTGAACTTATCTATCACTCGAAAGTCTATCTACTCTATCTCCTATCTTGAGACAAAGGTCGTATTACTATATAGACTAAGAGTATATACATGTGATATTTCGAGCTGATTTATTACTCGAAATATTTGTCGGTAAAGATTTCGCTTTAGCCAAGTTCATCTTTACCTAGTGACGAAAGTCATGTTACGTTTCAATCACTTTGGAAATCGCTTTGACGAAAAATAGTTTGTGAATAACAACTATATAACATCATCTGAGAATGTTTCAATGATTGAAATGAGAGTTTAGACAATATAACCATTGGGGGATATAAACATTGTTGTGGTAACACATATATGTATAAGTCCTTAGCACTTGAACCAAAGTTTGTGAAGTTTGTTGATCAAGTGAAACCGGAAAGTGGGCAGTCAACTTAGTCCGCGAAAGTGCGTAGTTCTCGAACCATAGAATTATTTCTGGAGTTGTAACTCGGTTTTAGTCTCGAACTCAGTCTGCGAACTGACAAAAGTTCTCGAACCCGAAAATTTCTGCTGGAGTTTGTGAACTCCAACCGGTTAACTTGAGTCTGCGAACCCAGTCCGCGAACTTAAGTGGGTTATGTCTAAAAACGATGTTCGTGAACTTATCTTAATAAACTAAGGAATTCTATTGCAAACCGTGGCTTTATAGTTCATGAATCGATTCGAGTGAATCACATCGTTTTTGATTCAATTGTGTCTTGTGTATTACATGAGATCTCATAGCAATTGAACAACTTTCTAAATAGTTCATTTGAGTCATTTGGACTAGTTATGGTGAAGAAGAATATGGTTGATATGAAAGTTATCATTTGGCTAACCATTTGGTTAACTAGTATTGAACCAACTATTAGCTTGAATCTAATCAGGTTTTCATCTAACGGTGAATATTGAATGCTTTGTCACTAAGCTAACATTTATTGCAAACCCTGATTTGAAAGACTATATAAGGGAAAACTCTAGCAACTGGGAAACCTAATCCCCACACATTCTGTGTGATACTAGTTTGCTAAGCTAGAGTCGATTCTCCTTTAACCTTTGGTTTTCTTCTTCTAAAACCAGGTTAACGACTTAAAGACTTCATTGGGATTGTGAAGCCATACTGATACTACTTTTCTTGTAGTTGTGTGATCTACAAGATCACACAATTGTAATAATTGTGTAACAATTGTAATATATCTTGATTTTTCTATCGTACGAGCAAAATTGTAATAATTGGATTGAGATTTCTATCTCCGATAGGCAAGATATAAAAGTAATCACAAACATCTTTGTCTCATCGTTTGAGATTCCACAATATTGGTCTTTGGTACCATCCAAGTTATCTCTCTTTGATTAAGACTCGTGAATTGTATTTGCTTGAGTAAATCAAATTGAGAGATTGAGATAATAACTCCTTGAGTATTTTCTATTGATTGAGTTTAACTGTCAAGTTGATTCTCTAGAAAACAACTCGGAGTTGTCCATACAGATTGCTAATCGAAATATTGGGTGTGGTTGTTAGACCCCCGTTTTTTCACTAACTTTCTCCAAAGACTAGTTTTGGACTTCGAAAATCTCCAAATCCACTTTACTAGCAAAGATTGATTAATCTTCCTCAAATTTTTCACCCCTAAACCCCCATTCACCTTAGGAACACAAAGTTTCTTCCAAGAAACCCACACCAATTGTTTTCTACCTTCCACCGCACCCCACAAAAAGTTGTGCATAATTGTAATTATTTTTTTTCCACACTCACAGGTAAGTGAGAAAGAGACAAATAATAAATTGGTACGCTCGTAAGACAACTCTTAATCAGAATTAATCTACCTGCTTTATTAAGTTTCCTTTTCTTCCATGACGCTAGATTTTGCTCCATTCTAATAAAAACATGTTCCCAAACTGATGTGTTGCGCCAATGTGCACCAATCGGCATCCCAAGGTAAGTAAACTGCAATTTTTATTTCTTGCAACCTAGCTCTCTAGATAAAGCATCAATCACCCCATCGGCTCCCACACTAATCATAGTACTCTTATCTAAATTCAATTTCAAACCCGTAATAGTTTCAAACACAGTAAGGATGATAAAAATACGTCTGACTTCCTCCACCGAAGCATCAATAAAAATAAAAGTATCATCCGCAAATTGAAGATGAGATATAATAGTACCATGATCCACCACTTTAAAACCAAAAATTTGACCTCTTTCAACCGCATTATTTATTAACTTGGTAAAAATTTCGACGACCAGAAGAAACAAATTAATACGGTGATAATGAATCCCCCTGTCTCAAAACTTGGTTTAAATTTTTCAGTCGAACCACCATTCACAAGAAGATATGGATGAGTAGAAGTTACACACCATTTGATCCAAGAAATCCATTTGACGCCAAAATCATGCTTCTGTGAGATTGTGAATAAAGCTTGCAAATTAACATTATCAAAAGCTTTCTGCATGTCAATCTTGCACAGATTTCCCGGTTTCCTAGACTTCAACCTGCTATCCACACACTCATTGGCAATTAGAACACCATAAAGAATTTGTTTACCATGAATAAAAGCCCCTTGGAAATCAGAAATAAAAACCGGCATCACCTTTTTCAGACGATTCATAAGTAAATTGGATAAAATATTATACACCATACCAATAAGACTTAATGGTATGTAGTCTCTAGGAGTACATGAGTCCTCATTTTTGGGTATAAGAGTAATGAAAGATAAATTAAAGCGCCAATCAATTGAACCATACCTGTGAAAATCTTTGACTAGATTCATGAAGTCTTCTTTTTCCGTGCTCCAACAATTCTTAAGGAACTCAGCAATGAAGCCATCCAGACCCGGAGATTCGTTACACCCCATTTTTCTAACCACATCCCAAAATTGTTCCTCCGAAAACTCCCTCTCAATCCATATCATGTCTGCCTCTGCAATTTTTAGAAAGTGAAGATTTTCCATATTCGAATTCACCTCATCACCCTGTGAAGAAAAGTTAATGTAAAAACTTCGAAATTCTTTCTTAATAACATGTTGGTCAAAACAATCTGCCCCTCCTATTTGAAGTTTCGAAATTGTATTTTGTTTTTTTCTTGCACTAGCTATACTATGAAAATACCTCGTATTTGAATCTCCCCATATAAAGTTTTTTGTTTTGATCTCAATTGCCATTTCCTTGTTTCCATTGCTTCTACATTTCTCAAATTCAGCTTACACTGAGTTATCTCCTCCAGTTGAGAATGTTGAAGTGCACCTGTTTTCTCCAATATGTTAAGCTCATAAATCCTACCTGTAAGCTCAGATTTTTCCCTTGAAACTTGCCCAAACTCCTGAATTCTCCAAGGCTTAATAAAGTGTTTCGAGTTTTGAAGCTTCAGAAAGAAACGTGTACTTGCACTTCCGGCATAAGCCATAACCTCCCACTAGCACTTCACATTAGGAGCAAAGTCCTTATGCTCTATCCATAGCATATCTATCTTGAAATACGACTTAGATGGCATTACCGGTTCTGAAATAACCACTAAAGGGTTGTGATCAGATATTGTTCTTGTCAAAATAACCTGTAAATCATTCGAAAAAACCTCTTCAAAATCATGGCTAAATAAGAAATGATCAAGCCTGCATAAAAGAGGGTTATCTTGATTATTCGACCAAGTGAAGGCACCACCAATCAAGGGCTGGTTAATTAACTCGTGCTCCAGAATTTAATTATTTAGCAACGTTGTATTTATACTATCACCATCTCTGCAATTCCTCTCCTCGTTAAACCGTACATCATTCATATCTCCCCCAATACAAATAGGTCCAAGCCACCAATTTTCCTCCAAAAAATTACTCATGAATATAGGATCATATTACTGACAGTACTTCTTAGCATACCATGCATTCAAACAATTTCTCGGACAAAAATATCAGCAACATAACTGGAAGAATAAGGATGTGTGACAACAATAAAATGTGCATATTTGGATAATCTATCCACCACTACCAAAATAGAAGTCTTCCTATGAGAGTGTGGAAAACCATCAACGAAATCCATTGAAATATCCAACCAAATATCAGCAGGTATTGGTAAAGGACTTAATAATCCTGGAGGAGCTACAGTTTCAGATTTGTTACGTTGGCAGATGTACGATGAGAGATAAAAGTCTTAAACTTTTTTTTTCATAACTTTCCAATAAAAACTTAGTTGGAGATGCTTGAATGTACATAAAAATCCAGAATGTCCTCCAACAGGATTCAAATGAAATTCTTCCAATATTTTAGTGTACCAAGTAGAAGAGGATGGTACTACTATTCTACCTTTGTAACGCAATACTCCATTCTCATATGAAAAATGTGGCTTACAAGAAACATTGTTACGTAACTGTTGAATAAGAGCACTAAGTTCTATGTCATCATGGAACTCTTTAATAATATCCATAAGACCAGAAAAAATTGGTGCAGAAATGAGAAAAACAGAGCCATGAATACGTGATAAAGCATCAGCAGAAACATTCTCTTTTCCTTGACGAAAAATTATCTCATAATCATATCCCAGCAATTTGGATAACCACTTCTGTTTCTCCATAGAAGATAACTTTTGATCCAAAAAATACTTTAAACTTCTATGATCAGTATAAATTTTGAAATGTCTCCCAAGTAAATATGGACATCATTTTTTGAACTGCAGAAACAACAACGAGCATCTCTTTATCATAGAAAGAGAGATCATTTAAATTTTTAACAGATAAAAGTTTACTATATATAATATGCAATTGGCCTACTTGACTGCATTAGAATAACACCTAATCCATTCCCGGAAGCATCACATTCCAGTACAAATTCCTTTGAGAAGACTGGTGTTGAAGTTAAAGCTTGTTGGAGTTATTGGAAAGCGGCAGTGTCTTTGTCAGTCGAAACAAACACATCTTTCTTTAGTAACTGAATTAATGGTGCACTTATTTTTCCAAAATCCTTAACAAACTTCCTATAATAACCAGCCAAACCCAAAAAGCCTCGTAGTGCCTAAACTATGGTAGGAGTTGTCCATGACAAAATGCATTGGATTTTTTCAGTCTCCACTGAAACTCCCTCAGAAGAAATGACATGCCCCAGATAGACAATAGAACTTTGAGCAAATGCACACTTTGAATCTTTCACAAACAACTTATTAGTGCGTATAATGTCAAAAACTAAAGAAAAGTTCTTTGTATGAGCAGCAAGATTCTTACTATAAATTAATATGTCATCAAAGAAAACAATCATGAACCTGCGTAATTAAGGCCTGAAATATGATGCATGAAACTTTGAAAAGTGTCGAGTGCATTTGAAAGACAAAAAGGCATGACAAGAAATTTGTAGTGACCATCATGAGTTCTAAAAGCTGTCTTCGAAATGTTAGGTTCATGTACTCGAAGTTGATGATAACCAAAAAGGAAATCCAGTTTAGAAAAATGGTAGCACCATGCAGCTCATCCAACAATTTATCCACCATTGGATAATAGGAAATCTATCTTTGATAGTCAGCTTATTTAAAGCTCGATAATCTACACATATTCTCTAGGAGCCATATTTTTGGCAAACCATTAAAATAGGAGAAGAATAAGGACTATAGTTGGGCCGAATGAAACCAGCTTGTTATAATTCCGACATAATTTTTCTATCTTATCCTTCTGAAAATGTGGATAACGATTCGGTCTTACATTAACCGGAGCAGATCCAGGAAGTAATGAAATATGATGATCATGCAAACGTTCAGGTGGAAGTATATTTGGAACCTTGAAAATATCTTCATATTCAGACAATAACTGTTGAATCATAGGCGGCATAACTGAAGTAGTATTAATAGAAGTGTTTAATGATGATAATTTAAGAAGAAAAAAAACATAATTAAGTTTTTGCGCACAATAAACGTCGCATGGGAGAAACATCCATGAGAATTACAAAAGAAAAATTATTTCCGCGTAATATGATATCTTCTTCATTAACTTGAAACTTCATGGTCAATTTGGTAAAATCCCTAGATATTTGTCCCAGAGTACGCAACCATTGAACACCCAACACTACATCACAGCCACTGATCTCTAGATGATGAAAATCAACCAGAAAAATATAATCGTATATCTTAACTGGCACTTTGAAACAAGAACCATGAGTATGTAATCTACCTCCATCACTTACTGTTACACATAATGAAGAATGTGATGCAACCTTATAACCACATTGCTTTGAAACTGATGGATGAAGAAAATTGGGACTAGCTCCAGAATCTATTAAGATTGTAAGTGGTTTAGCCTTGATATAACCTTGAATTCGCATTGTATTGGGAAAAGTAGAACCCATCAACGAGTGCAAAGAAATTTTAAGCTCTTGTTCCTGCTGCAAATTAGTAGTATCAGAAGGTGTAAGCTAAATTTCTTCATCAAAGTTCTGATCATCGATCACTATCAGTAATACTTGGATCCATATCTAAGATTAAAAATCTTGGTTTGACACATAAGTGACCAGGCTTGTAATAATCATCACAGTTGAAACAAAGACCCTTGGCTCTCTTTTCGATTTGTTCTTCCCAAGTTAACTTCTTAGCTCCATGAGGCAATGTGCTTTTTCTGGGTTGTGAGTTTGTAGCTATCGCTGGTCTGAATTGATTTGTACGAGGATGTTTTGAAATAAAAGAAGCTGCAAGTATAGTATCTTCCTGCTGTATAGCTTTTTTGAAAGCCTCATATAAGGATTTAATTTGGTTCAAACAAACTCACACCAGTTCCAATATCAACTCGTAATGCAGCAATAAATATATCAACAACGTATTGAGTTTGAAGGTCAAGCACAAAATTTAATAACTTCTCCAACTCAGAAATAAGTTCTCGAACAGTACCTGTTTGTGATAATTTTGTTAAGGAAATATAACAAACTTGTGATCAGCAAATCTGGCACGTAACAAAGAACAAAAATTCTCCCAAGTTGGTGTAGTAATTGTCTTTTTTGTCCAGCGATACCAAGAACTAGCATCACCCTTAAGATGAGTAGAAGCAATTGGAATTTTAAAAGCGTCAATGACTCCATGTAAGTTGAAATATTGATAAGCTTGAAAAATCCAACCTTCATGATCAATCCCTTCAAAAGTTGGAAACTTTATGTTGATGGTGCCTGCACGAATAGTAGTTTCATCTCCCATATTACCCAGGGTATGCCCATTAGTGTGTCGATTGGAAATACCACCAGAATTACTGTTCTTCTATTTTCCAAAAGTTTCTGTCATAATTTCTCGGAAAAACTGCTGTCAAAGGAATCATATCTTCTTTACGGTCTTCCTTACGATTAGCTCGTTCAACTCCTTCTTTAACCTTAGAATTGTCCATATCTTCTAGACGATGTTTAGTTGAAGTGTCTAGAAAAACCCGAATTTCATCTTTAAGACCCTTAACTTCATCAGTAAGCTCAACGATCGTCGTGAATTTTTTTTTTTTTGTTAAAAATCTATGAATAGAACAATCTTGCTCTGAACCAGGTGTCAGGGTTCTAAACCAAAACACTGAAACAGAATATAAGAACCGTAAGATAAAATCCTTTTTTATAGGGATTAACCACCTCTGCTTTGTAAAACAATAAAAGAACTTAGGTTGTATTAATTGAATGTCGTATTACAGACTCAGGAAGAGTATTTATAACTCAGCAAACTTGACTAACAAGTAATTAAGTAAATGTGTTTAACAATTTAAAGAAATCTAACTAAACTAGGAAACTAAGCATGAATAAATAAGGAAACTGGTGATCAAAGGAGTTGGCATCGCAACAGAAGATTAAGCTAATTTAGGATTTGGAAGATACCAACCAACACTATATGGCCAAATACTATGCATTCGGACCAAAGTAGCCAAAGTTTTATGGCGATTGTTTTTCTTTCACTAGCAACTTTATGGGGTATGTGTGTTGGGATATAGCCATAAAGGAATTTTTTGCCTCACCCATAGTATTTGCTCGTAGAAAAAAGGCCGTGTGTTGAAATATTTTCCCACTTCATCTCATTTTAAATGCACAAAATTGGTCAATTAACCCAATAACGATAATTTCAGAGTGAAAAAGACATGTAAAATTTGATACTGTCTAAATGGACGAGAATGTAAAAATAGCCAGGATGTAAACAGTTTCATCATACCCATTTTCAAATACCTTGTCTTATTTTTAATTTACATCAGGATGCATCCAGTTTCCCCCTCGCTATTTTTTAAGTTTAAACCAGGATGAATCCAGATTCATTCTTGCTATTTTTTTGTTGTTCATTTCACCCATACTAATTTTTACTCGTCCATTAGAACCATGTTTTGAAAATATTTGGGAAATTGTCCCAATTTCTCTTTTAAATGAAGCAACATGCTAAAGGAGTGGAAATACTGTGACTGTCGACAAATTTTTTTTTTTTTTTTTTTACCTTTCTTATCCCCACTTTCCCTAAATCCCATCCAAACACACAAATCAGATTTCATATGACTCTTTTAAATTAGGTAAACAAAGTTACAAAACCCACCCTATTAATTTTTATCAATGATATTCATCTCCGTCTTCCTTTTCCCTTCTGGCTGGAATCTAATCCTAAATCCATCTATCACTGCTAACCTTTGTTTTTTTTTCCATCGGTTCCACTTCTAACCCCAGTAGCTTATTTTACTTCTACGTTTGTATTGGAAAACTCTAGAACTAGGACAACCGTTATTGTCTAGATATAGGACAACGAATTTGAACCTTTAATCATTTCCCTCTTCACCCCACTACTAATCCCGATGCTAGAATCATTCCCCCTCAACCATTAAGATTGCGCCACCTCATGTCCAAGATTTGGACCATCCCCTATTGTCCCAGCTATAGGCGGGTCGGTTTGTATTCTTCTAATGATCTAAACCAAATTGAAAGAGGATGCCTGTAGTCAATCATAGAATCAGTAATAAGCTTTTTTTATTTTATTTTAATCAAAATTTCCTATTGATGTGAATGGAATCAATGTATATATTAAGATGCTATGGATATGATTGGGTTATTTTTTTCTTTTCTTTTTTGATGGAATGGTTATGATTATAATCAAGTAGGTTTTCATCCTAATCAATTATCCCCAAATTTAATAATTTTTATCAAAGGATTATTTTACTGTACACACATACTATTTAGAGAAACGAAAGTAAAAAAAACAAAAGAAAACTAGTTACACTTAAGGGAGGCGATAGAGGGAATCGTTGTGTGTGGAGGCCCGTTTTTCGGGGAAATTCAATGGAGACTAGTTACACTTCCTATCAAATATGGAGGCTTTGGGTTATACACGGCTAAGGAAGCATCACAATACGCCTTTCTTGCATCACGTGTGCAATCTTGGGGATTGCAAGATCACATACTCAGGGATAGTGGAGTAGAAGGTATGGACGATAATTTTTATATGGCATTGAAAACCTTACAAGAAAATCTGCACGACCAAGACTTTAGTAGTTTTACCAATAAAGACACCGCCCCACTTAAAGCACAAAGCAACCTGGCGAGTGCTCTTTTTGGTAAAGTTGTTAAAGATATGGGTAGGGTTTATGGGTTTTCGGATAGACATAAAGCAGTTTTTGAGTGTCTACAAGCACCGCATGCGCAGGATTTTCTTCTCGCTATCCCGATTGATGGCCTTGGACAGAAGATGTCCCCCTTGGAGTATCGGTGCATCCTTAAATACGGTTAATGATCCCCCTATACCCTTCCGATTCTCGTTGCCCCGCTTGTATTACAGGCTGCCTAGACGCATATGGGGAACATGCTGTTCATTGTAAGGTGGATCCTGGTTTCAAATATAGACATGATCATGTGAGAGATATCTTATATGATGTATTATGGAGGGCTGATATTTCGGCAAAGAAAGAGGCATCGGTCAACTTTTTGACGGATCCTCTTGAAGGAAGATCAACACTCGGGCAATGAGATGTTCTTATTTTTGGGTGGGCCAACGGAAAAACATACGTGTGTTGATCTTACTGGGGTTTCTCCATTAGTAGGCATCGGACAAGGCTCTTTCACAGTTGGACAAGCAGCTTTGAAAGCTGCCTTGGGTAAGATAACGAAGCATGAAAAGGCTTGTATTGATAATGGACATGCTTTTATTCCCTTTGCCTTTGACACTTTTAGGTATTTAGCTCCGGAGGCGGTTGGACTCTAGCGAGTTCAAAGAGTCATGCACGATAATGTCATGACTCCCGATTCTAGAGAGTTTGTGTTTAAGAGGATAGGGTTTGCCATTCAAAAAGGGCTTGCGGCGCAGCTTGTTGCTCGCTTGCCTTCTATGTAATAACTCATGAATCTGTTTCAATGTTTATTAAATCACTAATGAAAAAAAAAAAAAAATCAATATAAAAGGAAAAAAAAAAGAAAACTGATGGAAATGGTGATTTGAAAACTGTGTTTCAACTTGATCTTTAACAATGGAAAATAAGAGAGTTTTGTTTACCCAAATTAAATAGAGTTATACATAATTTAATTAGTAGTGTTGGGATGAGAATTAGAGAAAATGGGGATAGGAAATAGGTAAAAAAAAATTAAAAATTAAAAAAAAATCAGGCACGTCTGGCTTGGCCTTTTTAATAGATGTGCTGAGATGCCCGGCCCAGACCGGACCGGATACATGGGTCTCAATCTTAAGGTTTCGGATTGGAGATGAGCAAAATGCCAATGTTCTAAACAAGCATACGCTGATACTAATACTAATACATGCAGAATTTAGGGTCAGCTTCAGCAAGTATGAGCAGATCAAGAGTAGCAGCACCATGTAGATCTCTCAAAATTGACTGTCTCTGCAACTCTGTAACAATTACCATCACTGTTACCAACTTACCATATAGATTTCTCCTACTTACAAACACAGAAAGAGAGTATCTGGCATGTTTACTTAATTGCAGTTGATCATTGGTGTCACAATCTAGTGCGGGAAAGTTAATAAGACACAATTTGATTGTAATATTACTTAGCAATGAGAAGCAAACAAGATATCTTCATTTGAATTTCAAACAAGCAAACAAAGATGAATATCCAGAATAGATATGATATTGAACAGTTGTGCACCCATCATTAAGTTCTCATACGTATGAACGGATATACGAAAGAATGAAAATCCAAATGGGAATTCAGCTTCTTAGAATGAACATGTAATGATGAATTTCATGGAGGAGTTTCCCGTTGGATGTAATCACCTTAGGTTCTTCATTTCCAGCTTTCATGTGGAGCAATATGGTCGGAGAACTGAATTTGTTGCTGTAACATTATAAATCACTAAAATAAGTTAGAATGCCAAATTATGAGTTGGTTCTCTCCCTCTCCATTTCTACCTCCCCAGAATATTACCTCCATTTTCGTCAATAATTCTTTCGCCGTTGGTGCAGACACAACTATACCTCTAGCAGCTGGTTTGATGAAACCTTCTTTCACGCCATTATCAAACAGCGCGAGAAGAGTATCATAATATCCATCAACATTTAGCAAACCAACCTACGCCAAAAACAAAATTCTATTATAACTCAAACCCTCACTTAACAGTCAAAATTTTCTCAAGAATAATTTACCGGTTTGGTATGTATTCCTAATTGGTACCAAGTTATCATCTCCAATGTCTCTTCCATTGTTCCATATCCACCTAAAACAAATCAAACTGTATGAAATTAGGAAAGAATATCGTCTTCATGCTCGGTAAGACATCTATCATACCTTTTATGAAACAAAACAAGACATAATTGCTTACCAGGAAGTGCGATAAACGCATCAGATTCTTTAGCCATTACTGCTTTACGTTCATGCATGTCCGGAACTACTCTTACTTCACCTACAGTAGGTCCAGATATCTGCAAACACAAATCGGTTATACAACGAGGATAATATAGGAAACAAGTTCACTAACAAACCTGCTATCTCTAAGAGAATAAGAACATAATATAAGTATCAAAACAATTGTTTTTCATGACACCTACAACTAACAAATCAAATTACAAAACTTGGTCATATTCCGGCTAGATCATAGAAATCTTGTTATAACCAAACCAATGATTCTTTCGCTTTTATTAGAAAAACAAATCAATCAATGTTAATAGAAAAGGGGGAAAAGCTAGAGAAAAATGCAAGACAGTTTAAGAGCACAAATACCTCAAGAGGCATCAGAGCTCTTGGAATGACCCTGGAAATAAATTATGAGAAAAATGTCACAAAACAAAACATCCGTAGCTTGATTTAATGAAATAGATAGCAAGAAAACCAAATCAACAGTCGAGAATTGCAGGATTAATTTACCCAAGAACATTGGAACCTCCTTGGAAAACCTTTCTAGATATTGAACCCATTAATCCAACACTTCCACCACCATACACCAAATTTATCTTCCTCTCAACCTGACATCAACACACCCATTGAATAAGAATCAAAACCCATAAACCATAGCCATTGAACAAATCCAACATTCAATCCTTAATTCCAAAAAACATAGGAATTTGCAAGAACTAAGTTAAAAGCAGGACAACCCAAGTCATACACAAGTTCATTTCTCAAACATCTTGTATTCAATTTGCTATAAAAGAGTTTGATAAATCAAAAATAGAATATACCCATCATCTAAAATCAATCCCAATCAAAAGGGGTTTCAATATTAGAATCAGAGAATACAATGAACAGATAGAATAAGCAAACATATACCATTTGAGCACCCAAGTCAACAGCAGCATCAGTGAAAACTTGTCTGTTCCCAGGATTACTTCCACAGAAGACACAAATTGTCTTAAACTTGTTACCCTCAATACCATCCTCCATTCCTTGAAATTAGAAAACAGAGAAAATAGAATCTTTGGGGTTCTTCCTAAACAAAAAAAGAAGAGAATATTGTTTTGTTTTTGTAGAAATTTTTGGTTTTAATGGTGGGTGAGTCGGATGAGTAGCCCACCAAATTCCTCCAAAATCTCTCTTTCCTTTTTCTACTAATTTCTAATCATCATTATTCACATCTTCTATCTGTCGGCCTTGGAAAAGGTACAAAAAAAAAAAAAAAATTAAGATAAAAATAAAAAATAAAAAACCTCTTCTCTGCTCTTGAGAAGAAGATAGCGAAAAAGAGAACAAGAACAGGGATTTTATATAATTGGAGCCGGGTTTTAGTTAAGCAGAGAATTTGGGTCCAGTTGACTCATAATAAAAATGGGTTAATCTTGTATTCCATTTTTGAGCCTTTAGATTCTGAATCCAGTACTAAGATTCTTCTTACTAGTCCTTCCTTGACAGCCTTTAGTGGAAGAAGGGACCTTGGGTCCTCCAACTTGTACTGTTTGTTGGAGCAAGTTCCTAAACGTGCTTATTCTAACGTGCCAAACTGACACTTTAGGGCCTGTTTTGTATGCCAAGGACAAACTAAAACGCAAATGAGAAATTTTATTCTCTGATATTGGAATCTCTGTCCAGATCTAGCCACATCTTTAATCTATTTCATAGACTTGGGGTTGCTTGTGGAATTTTTCGACGAGCTTGCATGTGTGGGGTGTTGTTTTCCTTCTTGTATGATACGTGAGTATTATTTTTCTATTGTTGAGCAGAAACAAAAAAAATGCTACAGTTTACAGAATGCTATAAACTACCAATGACTTGTAGAGGTTGAATGAGGTAGATTTTCATAATACTCTATTTTACCCCGAGTTTGTTAAAAGATGACTTGATGGGCAGAGCTTACCCAAATTTGTTGTTTTTGTTAATAGATTTTCGATTACAAAAAAAACATACTCCCTCCGTTTCAGAAAGACAATCTGCTTTGACTTTATCAAAATAGTAAGGAGTCCGTAGTATTTAACTTGACTACCATTCATTACTTACCTATTTTATTTTAATAAAAATGCTAGCAATAAAAACTACTTAAAATTGTTAGGAGGATTATAAATACGAAATTTAAAAGAAAAATTTAAAAGTATCAAATTTATGGAGTATGGACTTTATAATGAATTTAATTTTTGGATCTAAATATATATTCTCTTAAAAGGAATGAAAGAGAACCCCGACCAAAAACACTCTGCAAGTAGGTAGTTATCTTCATCCAAAAAATCAGTTATCTTCATCTTCCTTCATAAAATCTCTTTATCTTTTCGGGTAGAGTAGCTTAGATTTTTTTAATGTTTGAATAAATAAAATTGTATTAATTATAGCAATGATTGATATGTATTTACTGTGTCTTTTAATTCTCATACGTATGGAAAGTGTCTGCCATTAGGATTTCTCATATCTCCTGGAGGGCCTTCGATTTCGTTCAATCTTTCAATCAGCCATTTACGAACGTGATGATCAGAGATTACATAATTCGATGTGGAATTTGGGCATATTACTTCTTTTATGAAAGCATCATATCTTCTCGGAGAGTATCCTACAAAATGGTGATAAACCATTAGAAGATTTCAATTCCCCTTTCGATTTACATATATTTGGTTCAGAGTTTTGTTTTCGATTTCTTTCGGGTCAAGATTATTATATTAATAATGTATTTTGATTTATGGATGTAATTGAATATTATGTATTTCAATTATCAATAAATACTTGGGCTTTCATGCTCCTTATTCCTTCAAAAAAAAAAAAAAATGAAAGATATATTTGTTTCCTTAATCATACAATTTTTTTAAATATTTTAGATCGGGTCCCGTGATTATGAATATAAAAAATTTAAGGGTATATTAGAGAGTTCATTGGAAATATAAGACTATAAACAGAAGCTGGACACAATTTTGAAACAGACGAAAATAGAATAGAGGACGGTCTTTTTGAAACAGATGGAGTTTCTTTTTTTCTTTTTTCTTTTCTTGTTTTGTAATTATGAATTTTCATAGTGCAAGAGTAAATAATATTTTCCAATTAGGAAGTAGCACTATAGAAATTGTTGCTTAAGTTTATCAAAACTATAATAATGCAAATTCTCCGATGTGGTCGGGGTTTCTTTCCTAATTTGGTTTATATGCCATAAGAGCAGTTCATATGGAATGAACAAACCATCAAGTTTGTTGATTTTGATCCTCGCATTATATGGGTTCTACAGGATTTTGAGAACAATTCAAGATGGTTAGTAGGGACTGGGAATAAGATCTATGTATGGAAAGATCCATGGATATTGGAATCCAGTATTCTGAGTCAATTTCCTGTAACTGACTACATTCAACATCATTTTAACATGAAAGTCAGTGAACTGATTCAGAATAATTCTTGGGTGATTGTTAATGGGTAAAATCGTTTCTGCTGATTTTGGTAAATTCGGTAGGTGAGTGAGAAACTGGTTTAACCCTTAAACAAATGTGTTGCACGTGAGCACTTTATAGATTCGAGAGATCAATCTGTACAAGTCCGGCCTAAACCAAGAAATGGCCGTTACAGACTTGCTTCGGTCACAAAATGGAGGAGAAGGGTTGATTTGGGGAGGGAAGCAAAGAAAGGTGTTGAGACTAGAATAATTATGGGAGAGTAGTGTCTCGACTTGTATCAGAAAGTGAAAGCTTAGGAAGCTTGCAAGAGATGAAAGATTATTGGAGATCTTGCAAAGTTGCCTTTTCTGAGAGTGTTGTATTTTTCTCCTGACCGAGACTTGTTGTCTGGTGGAAATAGGCGAGACCTATTTATACAAGTCGAGATTGAAACATACCCTGGCCTCATGAAGGAAGAGAGTAAAGGGTGAAATAATGGGAGGAGGTGGTAACCGCAAGGTGTTTATGGGTGAAAACGTTTTCACCATTATTTCCTCATTTATTTGATCGCTTTATTCCTATTCACACTTTCTTAATGTGAGCGTAGTGTACGCTGCAAGTTGTGACCGCCAAACCAAGACCCTGGAAAGCATCCCCCAGTTTGTGTTGATGTCTCGAGTGTTGGTTGCACCTTGAGTGCAAGTGGCGCTGCTATGGGCGCGTGTGGCCTTTGTTGCGGGTTGCACCTCGAGCGCAAGTGGCAGTGCCAGAGCTTCTAGCGGCGTGTGTGGCATGTGCCAATGGCATGTGTGGAATGCCTTGGTGGTAGGTTGTATGTTGAGTGCAAGTGGCAGTGCCAGAGATTCTAGTGGCGTGTGTGGCATGTGCCAATGGCATGTGTGGAATGCCTTGGCGGTAGGTTGCATGGTTTGCAAGTAAGGCTACCAGCGTGGGTTTTGGCATGTACCAATGGCGTGTACGGCCAAGTTGGCCTAGGTTGCACAGTTTGCAAGTTGGGCTACCAACGTGGGTTTTGACATGTGCCAATGGCGCGTACGACCAAGTTGGGCTACCAGCGTGCGTGTTTGGCATGTGCCAATGGCTTTCGTGGCCATTAGAACCATGGCTTGGTAAGAAAAGCTACCGGCGAGCGTGTTGGCATGTGCCAATGGCATGCTCGGCCATTAGGGCCACGGCCTGGTAAGAAAAGCTACCAGCGAGCGTGTTGGCATGTGCCAATGGCATGCTCGGCCATTAGGGCCACGGTCTGGTAAGAAAAGCTACCAGCGAACGTGTTGGCATGTGCCAATGGCATGCTCGGCCATTAGGGCCACAGCCTGGTAAGAAAAGCTACCAGCGAGCGTGTTGGCATGTGCCAATGTCATGCTTGGCCATTAGGCCTAGGTTGCATGGTTTGCAAGCCTAGGTGTGGGCACTACTTTGGCATGGCATGGCTAGGGCCAAGGTAAGGGTGTTTGGCTTGGCGTGGCGTGAGCAGCGTAGCTAGGGCCAAGGCAGAGTGTGTTTGACATGGCGCTGCTAGCTTGAGCTTGGTGTGGATGGCATGATTTTCCATTGGCACGGAGGTGCGGCTAGCATGGTTGGCATGCTTTGGCGCGTTTGGTGTGACTAGCATAGCTAGGGACAAGGAAGAGTGTGTTTGGCATGGCGCGGCTAACTTAGGCTAGGTGTGGCTGGCATGATTTTCCATTGGCACGGAGGTGCGTCTAGCATGGTTGGCATGCTTTGGCGCGTTTGGTGTGGCTGGCATGATTTTCCATTGGCACGGAGGTGCGACTAGCTTGGGCTAGGTGTGGCTGGCATGATTTTCCATTGGCACGGAGGTGCGTCTAGCATGGTTGGCATGCTTTGGCGCGTTTGGTGTGACTAGCATAGCTAGGGCCAAGGAAGAGTGTGTTTGGCATGGCGCGGCTAGCTTGGGCTAGGTGTGGCTGGCATGATTTGCCATTGGCATGGAGGGGAATTAGGGTTTTGTTCGTTGTAACCCTAATTTGAAAAAATACCCCCTTTTAATTACTGACTATATGCATTAAATGTCCTAATAGATGTGTCACCGGTGACATTAGGTTATTTGGGGTTTTACAATTTTACCCTTTGTTTAAAAACCCACCATCAACAGTGATACATGAGGAAATGCTCACATATTTCAATATAAATGATCTTCCTCCTCTCTCTCTGAAAGAAGACAAATTGGTATGGGCTGGAAATGAAAATGGGGAATTCACAGTTTCATGTGCAGTTAATGCTATCAGGACAAAACAACCAAAATTAAAGTGGTTTAAAAAAATTTGGAAATCAAGTATTCATCCTTTAACTTCAGGAGATGTCTGGAAAATAAGTAGAGGAGCTTGTAATACATAAGAAAATGCTAAAAAAAAGGAATGTCTATTGCATCCAGATGCTAATTGTGTAACATGGAACAAGATTCAATGAATCATCTACTCTAGGATTGTAATTATGGATAAATTTTGTGGAGTTGGATTGGGGGTATTTTTGCATTTAAAAATCTAAAATCCTTTGAAGACATTATGAATATATGCAAAAAAGAGTAGCTATGTGGTTCAAGAATTATGGTACATTGTTGCCTCCAACATTATGGTGACAATCTAGTTTGCAAGGAACAAAGTATTCTATGAAAACTTGAAGCCTGACATAGTTATCACAAAAAATAAAATCTCAAGGATGATCCATGAGTGTGAAGCTAGACTGAAAGGATACATGTTTAACTCCGCATATGATCTACAAGTACTCAAAGCTTTTGATATCAAATGCAGGAAAGGCAAAACTGCAAGAGCAATTGAATATTTTTTCTATCTTCCTGAAGATGGAACCACTTTACTTTGCTGTGATGGGGCTTTAAGGGGAAATCCTGGATGTTCCGGTTATGGTTTTATAGCTAGAGATAACTCTGGAAACTTTCTTACATCAGAATCTGGTGTCCTGGGCATTACTACAAACTTTGTGGAAGAAATTTTGGGTATTATCAGTGCCTTAGAATGGCATTAATACACCTCAAAGATAAGCTGATTATAAATTTTGACTCTACTACAGCTATAAATGCCTTCATGAAGAATAACCTCCCCTGGTTTGTACTGAGCAGATGGAAAATAATCTGTAACAAGGTAAAATCTATCCATTTTAATCATGTTTACAGAGAGGTAAACTTCTCTGCAGACTTCTTTGCTAAGAAGGGAGTATATCTGGCCAAGGGTCAATCTTTAAATTTTTTTACTAGACCCCAAACATGCTCAGAATGGAGTTCCCTGGTACTCCATACTATAGATTTGCCTGCCTGAGACATGTGGTACTCCATACTATTGAAAAGTTATGTACTTTTCAATTTTGAACTGCCTGAGACATGTGGTCCATTATGGTAGGAAATTCTATTTCTTCTGAAAATACCTTTTGTAACTTGATTGGTTATTAATAAAAAAAAAAAGTTGATTTTGATCCCACTTTGGACTCAACAAACATTAAAAATGGATGTTTTTGGTCATTGAGTTGGATGATCAAGCACACGATTGATGATACACCGGGCGATAGTGCCAAAAATGCGCGACACTACCTTCAACGCGACTTTTCCTTCAACGCCAAGTACAATTCACGATTCCCAAAACTTATTTTACTACTTTTTATCCTATTTTATCTAACTTTATCCTATTTCATCACTTCATCCTATTTTATCTTACTTAAATATTGGAATATCATTAGAAATTGTAAACATTGAAACAGATTCACGAGTTATTACATAGAAGGCAAGCGAGCAACAAGCTGCGCCGCAAGCCCTTTTTGAATGGCAAACCCTATCCTCTTAAACACAAACTCTCTATAATCGGGAGTCATGACATTACTGTGCATGACTCTTTGAACTCTTGCTAGGAGTCCAACCGCCTCCGGAGCTAAATACCCAAAAGTGTCAAAGGCAAAGGGAATAAAAGCATGTCCATTATCAATACAAGCGTTTTCATGCTTCGTTATCTTACCCAAGGAAGCTTTCAAAGCTGCTTGTCCAACTGTGAAAGAGCCTTGCCCGATGCCTACTAATGGAGAAACCCTAGTAAGATCAACACACGTATGTTTTCCGTTGGCCCACCCAAAAATAAGAACATCTGCTGGCCTGAGTGTTGATCTGCCTTCAAGAGGATCCGTCAAAAAGTTGACCGACGCCTCCATAATACATCATATAAGATATCTCTCACATGATCATGTCTATATTTGAAACCAGGATCCACCTTACAGTGAACAGCATGTTCCCCATATGCGTCTAGGCAGCCTGTAATACAAGCAGGGCAACGAGAATCAGAAGGGTATAGGGGGATCATTAACTGTATTTAAGGATGCACCGATACTCCAAGGGGGACATCTTAAATCCAAGGCCGTCAATCGGGATAGCGATAAGAAAATCCTGCGCATGCGCTGCTTGTAGACACTCAAAAACTACAAGCTGCTTTAAACTGTCTGTCCACATGAAAACCCATAAACCCTACCCATATCTTTAACAACTTTACCAAAAAGAGCACTCGCCAGGTTGCTTTGTGCTTTAAGTGAGGCGGTGTCTTTATTGGTAAAACTACTAAAGTCTTGGTCGGGCAGATTTTTTTGTAAGGTTTTCAATGCCATATAAAAATTATCGTCCATACCTTCTACTCCACTATCCCTGAGTATGTGATCTTGCAATCCCCAAGATTGCACACGTGATGCAAGAAAGGCGTATTGTGATGCTTCCTTAGCCGTGTATAACCCAAGGCCTCCATATCTGATAGGAAGTGTAACTAGTCTCCATTGAATCTCCCCGAAAAACGGGCCTCCACACACAACGATTCCCTCTATCGCCTCCCTTAAGCCTCTATCAAAGATATCTCTGCCTCGTAGTGTATCCCGGAAACAAATTCGAAGGCCAAATAACAACTTAGAGATGCCCATACATGCACGAAGTAATAAATCGCTCTGAGGATCACGTAGTTTAGACAAAATATGCATTAACTCCACTGCCTTCTCTGCTCTCCGATAGCAAGCCTTTTCACAAACTCATCATTAAGGTGGTTGCACCCCTAAAATTTTGACCCCATTGTCTGGCCTTGAGATTTCAGCAGGAAACATCCCATCCCTTACCTTTCTTCCATCACAAGAGGGCCAAAAGATTTCGGTTTTTTTTAATATTCAATATAAGTCCCAACCGAGGCCCCTCTGTTTGAACGACAATAAGTGCTCGCTACTTCGACAGTGTCACCAATAATAGTACCATCATCAAGATACCAAGCCTGTAAGGATAGTGTGCACTGCTCATTTATCTTCGTTATAAGTTGATGAAGCACCAAAGCAAACAACAACGGACCCAACGGGTCACCTTGTTGCACCCCTGTTGAGGACCTAAATATTATATTTTATATTTTAATTTTATCCTAAAAAAACTTTTTATATTAAAAAGAAATATTAGTGGGCCCTGGAAAACCAAATCTGTTCATTTTACTCTAGTTTTCAATTATGGAAAAACCCAGTTTGTTCATCCACGTGGCTCAACAAAAAAATAAGTTTGTTCATTGCCATAGGAACTACCCTAAGTCACTTCCTATTCACCAACCATACGGAGTTGCAGCATATGAAGCCAAAAGGATTAGGTGGTCGTGGCCTCCCCTTTCAATTCATCACGAGAAGATACACAAAAGCAACAAGAGTAATAAATAGAAAAATAATAATAATAGCCGATCAAAAAAATAAAATAATAATAATAATAATAAAAGTAATATGTAAAGACAGTTAGAATCTTGAGATATTGATAAATGGATTTTACACATCGTTAAATCTTCCATTACTGGAAAATTTGGACCTCGTGATGCCATAACTTTAAACGATTCGAAAGATAAAATGATACTGAGATTGGTTTATAGATGATTATAGTTCAACTGACTTTGTAGTTGTGATGAAATGCCAAATGAATTCGTATATATATAGGGTAAAGAAAAAAGATAACCATTGAGATAGAACGTTCACGATCAAAAAAATTCAAAATAAAAGGTCACAACTGTCGAAAATACAACGGAAAAAAAAAATCCTCCAACGGTCGGAAAACAGTTAGGCGAACATGGAATTTACGCCCCACATAAGGCGAACATTTTATTAACACCTGTGTGGGGTGGTGACCAAATCTATGATGCACCGATACTGATACGGGGATTCGTCAATTTTCATAAAATGGGGATACGAGATACGGTGGGATACATGTATTTATTAAAATAAAAAATATAATAAAATAAAAAATTCCGATAGATATTATTTTGAATATTAAAGTGAGCAAATATTAAATTATTATTTTGAATATATTAAAGTGAGTAAACATTAAATTTTCGGCATTTTGGGTTTCATTCTAACTTATGTTAATTTTTGTTTTTGCTAGAAAATTTAGTCTTACTTATGTTAATTGAATGGATAAAATCATATATACTCCGATTTCTCTCTAAATAACATGAAGAACATGACTGCCCGATAAGCCGTAAAGCTAGATTTTTCTAACACCGTTTTTTTTTTGAAGCACCATAAAAATAAATACCAAGTCTTTTTCTTTATAGTCAACAAGTTATTAGGTTTATATATAATGATTCAATATGTTCATGAGTACAAATATCTATAAATATTTAGATTTTGTATAACAAAATAAATGTTAGATTATAAGAAGTATCCCTCGTAGAGTATCTGAGAGGTATCCCAGAGTATCCCCTACCCTTTTTGTAATTAAAAAAAAGTGACACTTTAAATGGAGTATATGATACGTATCCCCAGGTATCCCAAGTATTCGATAATGATATGGCGCCGATACAGATACGTCATCAATTTTGAAGTATTCGTGCTTCATAGGACCAAATCACTCGCCTCATGTGGGGCGGAGATATAATTTGCACCCCATCGGGCGAACCTGTAACTTACGCTTCACTCAAGCGCCCATTGCATCAACGCCTCACCGCGGAACGGAATTATAAGCTACGCCCACCTTCAAACGTAATAGTATTTACGTCTGTCTTCATACGCACTTTTAACTACTACCCCACTATATATTTAATTTTATTCCAGATTCTTGCTAAAATTTACTATGAAACACTCTCTCTCTAACCAAATATAAGTACAGACAAGTGAGACAATTGGTTTTGAATTAATTTATTCAAATAGGAGCTGTATTTTGTGATAAACTTATTTATTGTGAAAATGGGATGATAATAATAATGCAAAGATGGGGTTTAATTAATGATTAGAGCGTGGTGATTTAACAAATACTAGTTTATTCAATTTGAAATCATCACTAGACTCTAGTAATCATGAATTAGTCACAGCATAATCACATTATTGTTGCATGCCATGGATTCTATTCTAATTTTTGAGATTCTTATTGGATGGTGGATACCATTTTGATCATAATTATCATGCCACTATGGCACTGCTACTAAAATCTCAATCTTCCAAAATCCTTTTTTTATTTGGGCAAATCTTCCAAAATCTTTAGTTTAGGTGATAAAGATGTCAGGGGGCGGAACTACAGCCCCTAGTTAGCAATTTTAAATTTTTGGAATACTAAGTGAGAAGTGAATGACAAAATTAAAGAAGGATCACATACTTACACAAGTAAGAATTCACACATTTGGTTGGGTGCATCTAATCGCACATTTCTTACCAAAGAAGAAGACGTTAAAATTCAATTCAACAATTCGCACGGGTACGAAGGGGAGTTCTGGACGTACTCACGTACGGGAAAAATTCGTTTTTTGAGATTTGAGTTGGGCAATAAAAATTGGGCATACATCAAATAACTTTATTAATGCCACCAGGTCCGGTGTTTGATTGGTTACTTTTTTTTTTATTCGAAAAAGAGGCTAACCTCGTTTCATTACATTAAATAGAACACCGATTTTAGGAAATCGGAAACCTTACACAAATTTTTCCAGATCACAAAATGTTCATACAAGTCATAGTATCTCCACCAATTCTTGACTATCAAGTCTATCTTTTCAGAACTAAAAACAAATCTCTCTTGCAAAGGAGAGGAGGACCAATCATAGTGTTTGATTGGTTACTATTCACTTGCATCCCTCGATAACTTTATTATTGTATTCCAGTGATATCAGCATCCTACCGTGATGATTTTTGGATCACATTGCAGATCTTTTCACGGTGTTAATTGTATTACCACATAAGCTTTTGAGTTGGGGAACAGATTTTGGGGGACAAAATATATCTGACAGGACGTGAGAAAACTATTTGGTAGACAAACTTTAGGCCATGAGACAAGTTTAAGCCACATAGCTGTCATGAACCTCTTAAAGCAGCTAATATTTTTTCGAACCTTTGGTTAACGTAAGTAGTTAGTAGTTCCGTTGTTTTTCATTTAAGGACATGCAACTTGTTAGATTCTTGTTTGTTTTTACGAAAAAAAGTAATATCAACTCTTATCTTCATTTCTTCTCCTAATTCCTCTTTAAATTTTTAAATCCAGAAACGAACTGTTCCAATCCTTACAGTAACAAATTTTGCATCACCGGTTACAATATTTGATTTAGGGTCAGATCTGATCAATGAGATTCTCCATTATATTGCACTGTATGTACTGTTTAGTCAAGTAATACGTTAGAAAACCCGACAGTCTTGTTACATGATGATTTACAAGACTCACGAAAAACTTAATTATAGAAAACTAGCCTGATACGAGGCACATGTTATTACTTGGTCTGTACAATAAAACAAGAGAAACAACGGGGTTGATGGTCCCTTTGGCACGATTACGCCAGTAACCTGCGTACATATTTCTGACGCAAAACCATTCACATGCAACACTGCGCACGGTTCTTAGCAACTTGTTCATTTGGATAGGATTCATCTCAATATAGTCAAAAAGACAATCCTATAAATGGGACTGCTCGTATATATATGTAGGACATATACGTACCCTGTTGTGTTGATTATAAAGAGTCCCATTCCGCCAATTAAAGCTGCCTTCATGATTCAGAACGTACATATTATTAAGTTACTAGTCCTCGAGAACGTTGCGTTTTTAAAACTGTACGTATCTCCATAATGGATATCTGGATTCTACAGGGATGGTTAATTACATGTTGCAGCACTGTAGTAATAGTTATCTATCTGGACTTTTGCTGAATAAAGCTTCTTCTTATCCTTCAGTTTTTTGAGATATTTTTCCTGGCGAATTTAGTGGCCAGCCAAACGGATTTAGGGGCCAACACTAAAAGATAAAAAAGTCACCCAAACGTAAAAATGAGTCATCCCTTAACCGATTAAGCCGTATTGGCGAAACTACCCTTATACCCGAATGAGTCATCCTTACGTTTCGCCAATACAGCTTAATCGGTTAAGGGATGACCCCTTTTTACGTTCGGGTGACCTTTTTTGTCTTTTATTCTGGTCCCTAAATCCTTTTGACTTGCCCCTAAATTCCCCAGGATATTTTTTTGTAGCTACAGCTACTGTTAGGATGCAATAAGTACCTTAGATTAGGGAGGGATGATGATTTGAGTCAAAAGTTTTAAAGAAGATGATCAGTTTTAGCATTTAATTAGTTATATATATATATATATAAGGTTTTTTTTTTTAGAATGGGGTTGTTGGTTTTCAAGCAGAGAATAGTTCCACTTCCACCCCACAAGCACCATTTATAACGTTAACAAAATGGAGAAAGAGATGGGAAGAAGAAATATATGTCCACAAGACAACAAGATAATGGTTTAATTAATTGTGGCGCCATGCATTACAGTACGTAGGACCCTAAAATATAGAATGAATGTGATCTCTTTGTTATTTGCTTTTGCTTACTTGCTTGTCAATGCAGCAATAAACATATTTGTTTTCTTGCTTTCTTTTCCTAAAACTTGGGTTATAAATATCCTAGATATTTATTGTTCGTTTTTCTTTTTGATTTTATATTCCTCCCGCGCATGTAATGTTAGTAGGACGTTCAGGGAAGAAGGGCTTAATTACCACGCCATGCATCAAGCACCCTACATACGGTTCATGGCGTCAGGCCCTCAGGATATGTGCCCAGATCTTGTTGGCGGCATCCGTGGTTTGGTAAAGAAGCCATTGGCAGATTGGTTTATACCATCAGTACAAAAGATGTCACCAACCAGAGAATTTGGAAATGAAGAGTAAAGCCAATGGCTTATACCTCAGGTGGGCATAGGCCATACCTGTCGTGGAGTCCTAAACGCACAACATGTTTGAAGATAAGAAATGGCCAGCCCTCGTTTGTTTTCTTGCTTTCTTTTCCTAAAACTTGAATTAAACATCCTAGATGTTCGGTGTTTTAACTATCATATTTCTTTCTACTGTTATAGTCCTCTTGCGTGTATTGTTAATCTGTTGGAGGAGCATCTTAGGGGGAAGAGGGCTTACACGCACAACATAGCGCCATGCATCAAGCACCATAGCTAGATATTGTTGTTGGCGGCACCAGGTTTCCTAAAGAAGTCATTGGCTTATTCTATCAGTACAAAAGATGTCCCCAACCGAGTATTTGGAAAATGAAGAGTAAAGCCAACGCCTGCAATTCGGTCAGGTGGGCATAGGCGGGCGTAGGTCATATACCTTCCCTAGAATCCTAGACATACAACATGTTTATAGATCAGAAATGGCCAGTCCTAGTTTGTCTTAGGCAATAGGCACCAGATTTTGGACTGTTTATTGGATTTGTTCTCAGAAGCAGGGTTCATCTATTCTCTCTATTCATACATTCTGACCCTTCAGCTAATCCAAAGAGCATGTCAAAGACCGTGAAGGTGTGAAGTGACAGTAACTGCGGATCTGCGATGCTGTCAGCATCGAATAAGGAGTATATGTGTTTGTATCCCTGCCAATGCCATGAAAAAGATGCACAAAATCTTGGGTAGAAAACATACGATGATTTAAAATTAGATATCAACAAAGGTTTGTAATGAGACGAAGCAAGAAAATACAAAACCAAATTATTTTGTAGACCACCTTCACCTGGGCAACTTCACCGGTATCCGTTCCAAATTCATAAACTATCAGAGAGGGAAACGGAAAAACAGAACCGAAAGAATAATTTCGGGTGATAAAATATATCTGACACGACGGAAGAAAAATATTGGTTGGTAGACAAAATTTAGGACATGCAACTTGCTAGGACATGCGCAACTTGCTATATTCTTGTTATTTTTATGGAAAATGTAATATCGCTTTTTCCTTTTTATCGCATTGTGCGTACTGTGTAATCAAGTAACACGTTAGAAAACCCGACAGTCTTGTTACATGATGATTTACAAGACTCACGAAAAACTCAATTAAAGAGAACTAGCCTGATACGAGGCACATGTTACTACTTGATCTGTACGCTAAAACAGGACGGTTTGAAACCGCAAGAGACAATGGAGGGGTTGATGGTGTTGAATATTCAACACCAACTTAGTCAAGAGTTCACACCTATCTAGACTAACCTAGAAATATCTAGGATGTCTAGAGTCAATATTAGACAATTAACATGTGTAAAATGAGTGTTCTAGGGTTAGACAAATCAAACAAGAATACTAGATTGTCTAGTAGTTGGTTTGGTAAGCCTCCATAGGCATAGTTGTTAGCCTCCAAAGGCATAATTGTTAGCCTCCATAGGCATAGTTCTCTTCTTCTTTTGTAGCCTATAAATAGGCATGTTGTATTCATTTGTAAGTAAGTAAGAAAGAAAGAATCAAACAATCAAAAATATCAAATAGATTGTATTCCACCAAGATTAATATCAATGTAGTCTTTTACGCTTCCGCGTTTATGTTCTCCTCTCTCTTGTTCGATCTTTAAGATGGTATCAGAGCAAGGTGAGAGGAAGAGAGAGGAGAGGAAGAGAGCTAGAGAAACTCAAAAAATTAAAAAAAAAAAATTAAAAAAAAAAATCTAGTTGTTATTGTTTAAGTTCTCATTATGGTGTTGAGTATAGAAGGTTTAACAAAAACCTTAGATACACGTGTGGAACTAGGTTTAAGTTCTCGTTATGATGGTGCTGGCTATGGGGTTGCGGCTATGTGTGTTGCGGCTATGTGTGTTGGATTTCACCACCCAAGTAAGTGTACGTGTGGAACTAGGTTTTTTAGATACACAAAAACGTGGTATCAAAAAAACATGTTGATTGTCCAAAAAAAAAAAAAAGGTTAACAACGAAGAAAGTAGGAAGCTATGTGGCTTGGAAGTGACGAACTGTGGCTGAGCTTTGGATAAATCATGGCTCGGTGATGGTGTTGATGTTCGGGACTGTTGGCTGAGATGAATGGTGAACTTCTGCTCGGTTTTTTGGCTTGCTATTGATGACGATAATGGAGATACATGAGTGGTAGTTCTTTGATGGAAGAAGGAAGTGATGTTCGGTAATGAGCTCGAGCAAAGGTACTCTTGCTTTAGAGCTCCGGAAGGAAGAAGAATAACGATGGTGCTTGTTGAGAGAATGACGAGCTCGAGAATGGATGTCGAGATGATAACAAAGACGAGCAGAGAAGAGATGAAAGATTGCTTTGCCATTGAACGAGAAGATGCTTTGGTTCGATGAGTATGGAGTATTGTTTGCTACCTGAACATGGTTTGGTAGTTTTACTGTGATGAGTTTAATGAGGACGAGATTGGTTTCATGGCAGTTGATGAACTCGAGTTTGCCAACGAAACCGATAAAGGGACTGATGAGAGCTCGGGTAGAGAACGTGATGGCATGCTAGAACTCGTGAGAACTCTGAAATGAAGGAAATGATGATGAGTTGCTGCCATGATTGATGTTTGCTAAAGAACGTGAAGGTGGCGGTGGAGACAGGGTCTTTGCTCAAAAAGCAAAAAAAAAAAAAACAAAAACAAAAAAAGCATGATGCCCATGGGAACTTTCTTCGCATGTGATGGAAGAGCTCTAGAAGAAAAAAAAAAAAAAGCAAGGATGATGTTCACGGTGATGATGGTCATGACAGGAGAGCAAGTTGAAGTTGATTTGAAGATGGGCTGAAAGCCTCAAACAAAATAGAGAAGATGCAGACAAGATGTTTGTTTAAATGCAAGGATGATCAGGAAACATAAGTGTGACAATAATTTCACAAATTGCAAATCTGTTACGAATTCAGAAATGTGGCACATCTGGATAGCGTGGCAAAATTGTAACAGCAATATAGCAAGAAGAAGAATAGTTAGAGCTTGTGGCAAAAGCTTGACGAAATGAAAGATTGTGAGAGAATCTTAAAAAAATAATCAAAGAAGTGTGAAGGTTTTCGCAACAAAAGCATGACCGGAACAAAAGAAGAAGAGAAGAAGAAACAACAAAAAGATTGTGAAGAAATGGAAGCAATCACCAAGTGGTGATGAGATAGAGAACAACAAAAGTGGGTGAAAATCCTATGAGTTGTCCAAAGAGTACAAGAAGTATTTTACTGAAACGAAGAGGACCGCAATGTCCCTAAACTACGATGGAACCCGTATGTTCTAAAACTACGAAGAGGACCGCAATGTCCCTAAACTACGATGGAACCCGTATGTTCTAAAACTACGAAGAGGACCGTAATGTCCTTAAACTTCCGAAGAGGACCGTAATGTCCTTAAACTTCCAAGAGGACCATAATGTCCTTAAACTTCCGAAGAGGACCGAAACGTCCTTAAACTATGAAGAGGACCGAAACATCCTTAAACTATGAAGGGGACCGAAACGTCTAAGATAAAGAGAAGTTGGAAAGTAGGTGTTGAGGGGGAGTGTTGAATATTCAACACCAACTTAGTCAAGAGTTCACACCTATCTAGATTAACCTAGAAATATCTAGGATGTCTAGAGTCAATATTAGACAATTAACATGTGTAAAATGAGTGTTCTAGGGTTAGACAAATCAAACAAGAATACTAGATTGTCTAGTAGTTGGTTTGGTAAGCCTCCATAGGCATAGTTGTTAGCCTCCAAAGGCATAGTTGTTAGCCTCCATAGGCATAGTTCTCTTCTTCTTTTGTAGCCTATAAATAGGCATGTTGTATTCATTTGTAAGTAAGTAAGAAAGAAAGAATCAAACAATCAAAAATATCAAATAGATTGTATTCCACCAAGATTAATATCAATGTAGTCTTTTACGCTTCCGCGTTTATGTTATCCTCTCTCTTGTTTGATCTTTAAGAGATGGTCCCTTGACATTTTGGCGCAGGGTTATGGCCAGTAACCATTTCAAGCTACTGCATTCATTTTTCTGACGCGAACCCATTCACATGCAACACTGTGCACAGGTTGCAACTTGTTCTTTCGGATAGGATTCATCTCAATATAGTCAAAAGACAATCCTATAAATGGCACAGCTGATATATATATATATATAGGACATACGTACCCTGTTGTGTTGATTATAAAGAGTCCTATTCCACCAATTAAAGCTGCTTTCAGGATTCAGAACGCACGTACATGTTTATAAGTTACTAGTCCCTGCTAACTAACCACGTTGCGTTTGTTTTTAGAACAGTACATGACTCTGTAATGGGATATCTGGATTCTACAGAGATGGTCATCTGTTGCACTAATGCACTGTGTAAATAGTTATTGTTGAGACTATTATTCCCACATCGTCTGGGTTATCAAAGATCCTGCGGTTTATTATCTTTAGGGCCTCTCCACTCATTGCCAATTGGTTTTGAGTTGGATGACCATATTCTAACATGGTATCAGAACAGGCTATTTGTGTCGAGTCATTTGACAACACCTTTACTCCGCGTCACCCGATTTATTGTCTACGTGTTAGACCCAACGAGGCTACACCTGAGGGGGCGTGTTGAGACTATTAGTCCCACATTGTTGGGCAATCTAAGATCTTGCGGTTTATAATCTCTAAGGGCCCTCCACTCATTGGCAATCTAAGATCATGCGGTTTATAATCTCTAAGGGCCCCTCCACTCATTGCCAATTGGTTTTGACCTGGATGCCCGTATTCTAACATGGTATCAGAGCAGGCTATTTGCAACGAGTCATTAGACCGCACATTTACTCTACGTCACCCGATTTATTTAATTGTCCACGTGTTAGACCAAACGAGGCTACACGTGAGTGGGCGTGTTGAGATTATTAGTCCCACATTGTCTGGGCATCTAAGATCCTGAGGTTTATAATCCCTTAGGGCCTCTCCACACATTGCTAATTGGTTTTGAGTTGAATGCCCGTATTATAACATCGTATTCTAACATGGTATCAGAGCAGGCTATTTGCGATGAATCATTAGACCGCGCCTTTACTCTACGTCACCCGATTTATTTAATTTTCCACGTATTAGACCCGACGAGGATACACGTGAGAGGGCGTGTTGAGATTATTAGTCCCACATTGTCTGGGCAGTCTAAGATCATGCGGTTAATAATCCTTAGGGCCTCTCCACTCATTTCCAATTGGTTTTGAGCTGGATGCCCATATTCTAACATGGAGCAGACTATTTGCGATGAGTCATTTGATCGCGCCTTTACTCTGCGTCACCCGATTTAATTGTCTACGTGTTAGACCCAACAAGGCTACACGTGAGTGGGCGTGTTGAGACTATTAGTTCCACATTGTCTGGGTTATGTAAGATCCTGCAATTTATTATCCTTAGGGTCTCTCCATTCATTGCCAATTAATTTTGAGTTGGATGCCCATATTCTAAACAGTTATCTATCCGGAGTTTTGCTGAATAAAGCTTCTTCTTATCCTTTCAGTTTTTGAGATTTTGCAGCTATAGCTACTGCTAGAATGCAATAAGTACCTTAATTAGGGAGGGATGATAATTTGAGTCAAAAGTTCTAAAGAAGATACTCCCTCCGTTTCTAAAATATAGTCAGGTTTCCTTATTTGGGTATGTCAAAAAAATAGGCTTGTTTCCATATGTGGAAAGTCAAATGTTATGATTTTACTACTATACCCATAAAGGGACCACTTCTCTCTCTCATTTGTTCTCACTAATACAAAAAGGGGACCACTTCTCTAATAGCAAGTGAATGGGGACCACTATACTAAACTATGATTTTACTACTATACAAAAAGGGGACCACTTCTCTCTCTCATTTGTTCTCACTAATACAAAAAGGAGACCA
The DNA here is from genome assembly GCA_023529315.1 of Papaver bracteatum. NCBI lineage: Eukaryota > Viridiplantae > Streptophyta > Magnoliopsida > Ranunculales > Papaveraceae > Papaver > Papaver bracteatum. Next base: position 30,252 of record JAJJWX010005182.1, on the reverse strand, counting down.
TTTCTCTATCTTCTTTCTCTAATAGCAAATGAATGGGGACTAAATGATAGTTTAGGAAAAATATGAAAAAGTGGCTACAATGATTGGCTTTCTTAATTTTTGTGAAAATCAAACTTGATTATTTTTTAGAAACGAAATGAGTATAAGTTTTAGCTTTTAAGTTTCATGGGCTCTTTTAGGATGGGGATGGTTGGGTATTCAAGGCAAGTAGAGAATAGTTCCACTCCCACCCCCACAAGCACAATTTATAACGTTAACAAAATGGAGAAAGAGATGAGAAGAAGAAATATATGTCCACAAGACAACAAGATAATGGTTTAATTAATCATGGCGCGATGCATTACAGTACGTAGGACCCTAAATATAGAATGAATGCGATCTCTTTGTTATTTGCTTTTGCTTACTTGCCTTGTCAATGCAGCAATAAACATATTTGTCTTCTTGCTTTCTTTTCCTAAAACTTGGGTTATAAATATCCAAGCTAAAAGGCTCCGTGGACCGAGTTAAAAAACCACACAAAAAACCGTCAAGACACCATGCATGTGGCCCCGGCTAAACTCCCGAAAGGCCACAAATTCCGAATTTTTATGTGAGGCAGTTTTTTCACGGTTTTTCTGTGTGGTTCGTCTAGAATCGCCGATATCTGGGATATTTAGTGTTTAAACAATCGTTTTTCTTTTTAATTTTATATTCCTCATGCGCGCAAAGCCGCTCAGCAAACACGCTGCCATACCGCTGCTCATGGCTTTAGGCTTTCAGGTCTTGTTTGGGGCAACTAGTTTTGTAAAGAAGCCATTGGCTTATACTATCAGATCAGTACAAAAGATAGAATTTGGAAATGAAGAGTAAAGCCATTGGCTACAAATGATGTCCCCGACCAGAGTATTTGGAAAGGAAGAGTAACGCCAACGCCGGACCTGCAATCTGGTCAGGTGGGCACAGGGGCGGAGCCAAGGGTTGACTAACCTAAGCTCCCCCTAAAATCACAAATCCATAAAAAAACTTAATTGGAGGATATTCTTTTTAATAGGGGATGTTTTACTGTAGCTGTCGGCATGGTTTTTAAATGCCGTCAATCCATCAATCATGCCGACAACAACAAAAAAACATGTCGGCAGATATCCCCCAATTAATCCATATATCCCCAATTTGGTGTTCTTATTTTAGTCCTCTTATTTTCAAAGTTTGGCTCTGCCGCTGGGTGGGCGTCGGCCATACGTGTCCCAGAGTCCTAAACACACATGTTTAAACACACAACATGGGTGGGCGTAGGCCATGCGTTTGTCTTCTTGCCCTCTTTTCCTAAAACTTGGATTTTGGTCGTCTTGTCCCCTGGCAGCGTAGCTACCGGCTTACTCTCCACTGAACAAACTCGGCCCATGAACCCCATAGTAAAGTTAGTATAATTACACCAGTACTCCAAAGTTTGAGCGGAGACTCGAACTCCTGACCTCCTCCTTGAGAGTCAGGCTCCTGGCCAACTGGGTTAATCCCAGATGGTTCCCAAAACTTGGATTAAACATCCTGGATGTTTAGTGTTTAAACTATCATTTATTTCTTTTTACTTTTATACTCCTCTTGACCGTATTGTTGATCTGTTGGAGGGGGACCTAAGGAGGAGGAGGGGCTTACCACGCACACAGAACGCCATGCATCAAGCACCCTACATATTGCTTATGGTCTTAGGATGCGAGTCCAGATCTTGTTGGCGGCACCCGGTTTGGTAAAGAAGCCATACCATCTGTACAAAAGATGTCCCCTGCCAGAGTATTTGGAATAAGGAATAAAGCCAGGTGGGCGTAGGCCATAGCTTCCCTAGTGTCTTAGACATACAACATGTTGAATGATCAGAAATAGCCAGGCCTCATTTGTTTTAGGCAATAGGTACCAGATTTTGGACTGTTTAATGGATTATTCTCTCAGAAACAGGGTTCATCTATTTTCTCATTTCATACATTCTGACCCTCCGGCTACTCAAAGAGCAACTACAATGAAGCATGTCTAAGACCGTGAAGGTGTGAAGTGACAGTAACTTGGTATCTGCGGGTGCTAAGGGCTATGACACTACGTTTGTACCCATTCCATGAAAAAGATCCACAAAATCTTTGGTAGAAAACCTGCAATGATTCGAAATTAGATATCAACAAAGGTTTGTAATGAGACGAAACGACAAGTATTTTGATCTATGAACTAAATACAAAACTAAATTATTGGATAGACCTGTAGGCCGTAGCCAGGTGGTAATGTTTCACCTTGGCAAGCTCATCAGTCCCGGCTGCTAGAAACAGCAGCACGCCTTGATTAACCACCAGATTCAAGTAACACGTTAGCAAACCCAACAGTCCTGTTACATGATGATTTACAAGACTCACGGAAAGCTCAACGAAAGAAAATTAACCTGATGCGAGGCACATGTTATTACTTAGCCGGTACAATAAAACAAGACGGAATGAAATCGGAAGAAACAATGGGGTTGATGGTCCCTTGGCATTTCAGCACAGGATGCAACGTACCCATAACCAATGCAAACTACTACGTACATTTTGACGCAAAAAAAACCCATTCACATGCAGCACTGTGCACGATTATTAGCAACTTGTTAATTTGGATTCATCTCAATGTTGTCAAAAACATAAATGGTACTGCTAGTATAGGACATTAAGACCAACAGACGCGTACAGAGTCCTATTCTACCAATTAAAGCTATAACTAGTCCGTACATGTTTTTAAGTTACTATACTAGTCCTCTAAATAACCACTTTGTGTTTTTAGGACAGTAGCTCCATTATGGATCATTTGGATTCTACAGAGACGGTCATATATTGCACTGTGTTAATAGTTCTCTACTCGGAGTTTTGCTAGATAAAGCCCTCTACTTATCGTTCAAGTTATGAGATATTTTTTGTAGCTACAGCTACTGTTAGGATGCAATAAGTACCTTAGATTTAGGAGTGATGATTTGAGTCAAAAGTTTGAAAGAAGATGATACGTTTTAGCTTTTAACAAAAATTTAGAAAGAGATAGGAATAAGAAATATATGTCCACAACCACAAGACAACAAGATGATGGTTTCATTAATCATGGCGCCATGCATTACAGTACGGAGGACCCTAAATATAGAATGCATGCGATCTCTTTGTTGTTTGCTTTTGCTTACTTGCCTTGTCGATGCAGCAGTAAACGTGTTTGTTTTCATGCTTTCTTTTCCTAATACTTGGACCTAGATATTTAATGTTCAAATAATCATTTTTCTTTTTAGTTTTTAATTTTATATTCCTCCTGCGCGAAATGTTAATCTGTTGGAGGACCTTAGGGAGGCTAACCACGCACAACGCCACGCATCAAGCATCCTACTCCTACATACTGCTCATAGCCTTAGGCCCTTAGGATGTGTGCCCAGAGCTTGTTGGCGGCATCCGGTTTGGTAAAGAAGCAATTGGCTTATACCCTACCATCAGTACGAAAGTGTTATAAATCAACTACTACAAAATATGATTAATCTCGTAACAATAACCTACTCTCCAAATGGATGAGCCTAGTAAATGCTCAATCTCTTCTTAACAGATTAGGTTTGCAACCATTGTCTTAAATGCAGATTCGACTTTCACTAACAATTCCATCTGGCCATAACTGTTCATTGGATTACATTAACGGCTCAATTCCTAAAAGTGCCACTCTTAATTCCTAAAAGTGCCATTCTTGGAAATAGGTTTCCAAAAGTGCCACCCTAACCCCAAACCTACCAAAAATGCCATTATATGACATTTATGTCCCTAATTGTAGAGGACCCTTAATTGTTTAATATTATTTCCAATTTTCAAAACTTAAAATAAGTATTTTTTTATGTTGTTTTCAGTGCAAGGGTCCTGATGAAAGGGTCAAGACTATAAATTGGACCCCATCATTATTTAAAAAAATCTTATTATATGAATTAAAAAATTTAGTAATCACTTTTTTTTAATAGTATTTAAGTATTTAGGGTCCTCGATAGCGGGTCTGGACCTTGCAAAGGACCTTTTTGGACCCCACTCTAGTCTTCTTATTGAAATAAAAATAAGATAATTTTTTGGACTCCACTCTAGATAATTTAAAATAAGATAATTTTTATTAATAATTTTTGTCAAGGTCTAGAAGAAGGTCTGGACCCTTTCCTAGTCCATTACCTCTCCCCGGATTTGTAATAAAATAATATTTATTTAAATGGAATTAAATAATATTTAAAGGTCCGGACCTCCCCTGGTAATGCCACCTAGGCGCCATGTAGGTGACAAGTAGGATGAATGAAGTAGGGACCTTATCTGCATAGGTCAGGACCTTTATATTCAAAGTCAGGACCTTTTATACCAGGTCAAGACCTTTTATACCAGTTCAAGACCTTTTATACTGTCGTCGGACCTTACGCTGTCAGGGCCCTAAAGCTTCACCTTCCTTACATCCAGTTAGAGGGGGACATGTGTTTTATTTAAATAATTCTTTTAAGTATAATATTATAAAAGATTTTTGTTATTGGTCAATATAAGTGGTACTTTTCTATTGGTCAACTTGGGCGACGAGGGCTTTGTATTGGTTGATTTGTGCGGCTTCTTCTTCCTCGTCTTTCTTCTTCTTCCTGCTCTTTCACCAAAAATGAATTCTTCTTCTTCTTTTTTCACCATCTTATACAGAAACATTTCTATTGTTTCCTGCTCTTTCACCAACTTCAGTTCTTATTATTCTTTTTTTTCTTCTTCTTCTTTCACGGCTTAATTCATGGCAGATGCTACCCCATGAAAGCTAGGGTTTTATATTTTACTAAGCATCCAACTGAGATAAAGAAGGAAGGATCTATACAAATGTCCAATATGTGAGTTTAACTTTAGCTCTTTCAAATTCGATATTAAAGTTTGGTTAATTTCAATTTCAAACTCAAAGTTAGGGTTTTTAAATATGTACTACATTGGGGATTTAAATTCATGTTTATTTATATAGTTTACAATGAAATAAGGTATGGGTTATCTTTAATTTTGTGGTTTGGTTGGTTAATTTATGTAGGGTTCATGATACAGGATGATCTTAATTTTGGCCTCTGTTTAGCAATTGCTGTTTTGTTTAGGTTTTAAAACAAATTTTCCACTGCAGAAAACTTCTTACATATATAAGGAGGTTGCAACATAATCATATGATGGCATTAATGTCCAGTATTTTATCACCACCTTCTTAGTTATATGTATTGTTGCTTAAAGACATTTTCGGTCATAAATATTCAACTTGGGTACTAAAATGAACTACAAGAGAAGCTTTGGATTGTAAATATCAAATCTGATTTGGTGGTCAGATAAAGACTATGCTTGGGTAGAGTGTACACACAGATTAATCTAAATTTGCTTGTTCTCAATTGTCTAACAATCACCATTGGAAATTTAGCAGGGGTTATAAGAAATGGTAGTAGCTAGTATATGAAAGAGTACTGTCGCTATGTATATCGTAGATGTGATGTTCGATACGAGTTGTAATAATTTTTTGAATGATTTCAATGTTCATTTAGGAATTGATTGGTAATTCACTTTTTGCTTAAGAAGTTTATATGTATATAACTGATAGTGTGTTTTTTGAAATGCAGTTGCTTTTAGAACCCTAAATTGCCGTTGCCATAATGATAAGCAAAGCTGTTCTCATCCACTACAATGGTGAATGGGTGCATAAAGAAGGTAGTGATGACTACAAAGGTATGACATATCTTGCGGGGGTACCTGATAAGTACACTTTTGAGGATGTGAAGAAGAGTGCAATGGATGTTTTAGGTTTCATGCACAAACCTTGTTTTTATGTGTATGGCCTCATAGATGTCCCGGGAACCGCATTTAAGCAAAGGATTAAGATTGTTAGTGAAGAAATGTTGATTTTTTATGTTGGCCAGACATGTGGAGTCCCAAGCTTTTACACAATCAAATATGGAGAAGAAGTAAAAGTAGATATTCCTCCCGTAACTCCCAAAACAACTACTGGATATTACAAATGATCCAAGATGCTTCCCACACTCCCTTGACCCCTCTTAACAATCTCTCGTCGAGTTCCAGTGAGGATTATCAGTCCAAGAATGAAACCGCCAAGGGAGATGGTGGTGTTAAAGGTACGTTTATTTGTCCCTCTTATTATTGTACTTTTGTATTATGTTTGTCCCGACCAAATAGTCACACTAATGTTGAATGTTTTATTTTTTTCAAATGAGTACTAGTGGTCCAAAGGCTAGGAGATTTCTTGAACCAAGAATGACTCCATCATCCAAGAAACTCCGCTATCTTCATGATGCGCCAACAACTCCAGTACTAGGTTCTGGATATTCCTAAACCCCCAAAGGATATGAAGTACAATGATCTACGTATGGGTAACACTTTCAAAAGAAAGGGGGAGATGAAACTTATACTTGCAATAGCCAAAGTAGAAAGAAATTTTGAGTACATAGCTTTTAAATCCGACAGCCAGAGGTTTATTTCCAAATGCAAAGACAAGACGTGCAAGTAGCGCTCATGCGAGCGCCTCCCTTAGATTCTTGTGGGTGGTGGAAACTCACGAGTTGCAAACGATATGCATACTTGTGAAAGAAACAAAAGGACTGACCCTGAATTAAGAACCAAAGCGGCCTCTCACGAATTGCAAGAGCTTTTCAAGCTCAAATTCAAAGAACTAGATGTGGCCTTTACGCCCAAACAACTGGTTAAGGACATAAAAATGGATTATGGAGTGGTTATCAATTACCGGCAGGGATACAGCGCTTGCAAGCGTGGTATTGAGATGATCAAAGGTAGCCCCGATGAATCGTACCAACACCTCGTTGGTTATAGTCACATGCTTGGTTCTCGTAACAAGGGTACTGTTACTGAGATAGTAACTGATCCGGATGATTCTTTTCTATATTATTTCTTTGCGTTGGGAGTATGTATTGAAGGATTTAAAAACTGTTTCAGACCCGCATTTGCGGTTGATGGTACACACCTTACAGGGCCACGCCAAAGAGTTCTACTGTCAGCCGTTGGAATGGATCCACGCAGTCGATCTATCCTATTGCTTTTGCTGTTGTTGATTCCGAGAACAATGAATCTTGGGAATGGTTTATGAGAAAGTTAGACGGAGTACTTGGCGATAAGTATGCTATGAATGAAGATGTTGTTGTGGCAACAGACAGGCACCCATCGATCGGTAGAGCCATAAGGTTGGCATTTCCTTTTGCTAATCAAGTATACTGCATCCACCATCTTTCAGGTATTTAACAAGACTTTATATACTATTAACACACGAGTTTTGTGTTTAAATAGATTTGATATTAGTTATCTGAATGGATTCAACGTTAACCTTGATTTGTATTTAGTGTTACTTGTCAGACTGTAGCTCTTTATATGTACGTTTCTAGAAAGAGTTAGGAAGATAGTTGGTCCCTTGTATCATTAGATACGTAATTCAGATCAATGAAAATAGCATCATTTTGCATATAATGTACTAGGTACGGCATTCAGGTCCATGACAGTAGTACCATATAGGATATACACACACAATAGTGGTCACATATATATGTACAGTCCAAACAAGTTTTGTTGTCCACCATGATGTATGATGTTATGTTCAGATACATTTCAGATATATATATATATATGCATCATGTTGTACTTATAGGCCAGTCCTGTAATGTTCCCTTGCAGAAAATATCAAACAGACCTACCACAGCGCCGCGGCTTCGGTGGCATTTATAAGAGCTGCAAAAGCATTTAGCAATGATGAGTATGAACTTGCTATGAGATACCTAGGTTTAGCGAGCCCCGCTGCTTTAAAATCTGTAGTGGAACTTGGACCGGAAATGTGGGCCAGGGTAAAGGCTAGAACAGGTCGTTTTATTCTCATGACTACAAACGCCTGTGAAACTTTTAATTCAAGAATAGCTGATGTTAAAGGTCTTCCAATCTGCCATTTAGTCGATTAAATTCGCAGGTTCCTTATGGAATGGTTTTGCCAACGTAGACAACTAGCTCGTGATCGGCAAGATCCTTTGAGTGGACATGCACGAGATATAATCAAAGAACGGTGGGCTGTGGAAAAAAGTTTTGTGGCTTGCCATGTTGAAGGGGACGAATATGAAGTAGACGAGGGTGACTATGTAGAGCAGCATACCGTCTATCTTGACCGAAGGTCTTGCACGTGCAAAGTGTTTGACTATCAAGATCTTCCTCGAGAGAAGATTTTGAGTTGGATTTTTCTAATGCTGCGATGGTGTTAACTATACCTTTATACACAAGATGTCAATCGATTAGATAAGTGATGTTCTATTTTAGTTTCAATACCATAATCCTACATCAAACCATTTCATCCCATCTTGTTCAGCCTCCTTCAAATAGTTTCAATGGAGGTTTAGGAAAAATAAGGTTATTTTGGGAAAGGGTAGCAAATGACACCGCCCATTCCATGGATGATTCAAAATTCAAATTTTAGCTTACCAAAAATGAAGCCCCTATAATCATGGGAAAATCTCCCGAATCAATTAATCGGTATAGTGGCATATCTTGAATATCACATATGTTAATAGCAAAACCAAACACAAGTTTTCCATCCACTATATCCTATAAAGCTAGGTTGTAAGCATTTTGTTATCAAGAAACCATAAGTTTTTCCGAGCTATTTTCATATCATATTCTTCTAGATTGTTTCTCAAGTAAGTTCTCACTTTGACATATCATGGCTCGAACATCTCGACTTGACTTTTAGGAAGTTACAAAATAATGAAAGAAACTCGTTTGAGGGGATAAAGCCTCGGGGAATAAGGTGACTTAATCTACGTGGAAGAAGTTGATCTTTGTGCTAGCAAGTGGAACAACTGTTTATTAGGAAAAATCTACCAAAAGGCGATGGTATCGATTATAAGGATGTTGTCTCGGAAATTCACATAATATGGAGAAAATACAAAGGTGTTGGTGAAAACTATGGGAGTTAACTTGTACGTGTTTTAGGTTCAAAGAACGAAGAAGATGTGGAGATGTCTTGAAAGGTTCTCCTTGGAACATCAAGGAACGTTTGGTAGTTTTGAAGCCTTACGATACGAAGATCGAGTTGGATAAATATGAATTTATCATCAAATCCTATCCGGTTCTATTCCACGGGTCTTCACTAGAACATTTGGATAGAGTATAATTGACAAAATGTGTGCTGAGATGTGGGAAAAAGATTCCTAAGAATAACAATACGGGGCATACTATAAGAGGTGTAGTTTCAGCTAACATCGAAGTTGATCTACGTAACAATGCTCGAGAAATACTTACCGCTACAAGACAACATGTGTGGATCAAATACCATTAGGCCTAGCTACAAGAATCAACATGTGTGGATCGAAATCAACTTTTAGATTAAGTTGCCATAAGAGGCGGAGAGTATTATGCAAGGGGCGGATAAAATTAATGCATAATAGTATTAATCCTGTGGCCCATCAAAGATAATCATAACGATGAATAAACGGTTTATGTGATAACCCATCCCCAATTTTCCTAACTCCCAAATCCTAATCGCTCCAATTTTCCTATCTGAAGTAATGAAAGCTCCTCAATCCATATCCACGAATCAGCTGAGAACAAAATCCTTCACACGATAACATAGGGAACGATTGGCATCTTGTAAGAAACAACCCAACATTTAGTAATGGCGATCTAAATATGGAGGAAGTGGAAAAGGAGGGAATGGAGGTAATCTCATCCACCACGCTTCTTCTGTGGAGATCAATCTCGATTTGCGAGATCAGGTTTTTATTAAAACTCTATACTCCTCTACCTCTGGTTTTGATTGAATCTTATTTTAATTCTTTGGTTGAAGTTACTAATTTGAATTCTAGGTTTTTGGTCTTTTTCGGATATTTCAAGTCCTTCCTGTGGTTTTATTGGTCGCAATTTTGTTGGAATTAGTATCAATTTTATCACTATCATAATCTGTGGTAGAGATATAGTTTGTAGGAAAGAAAAAATTTAGATTTGTCTGGTGAGTTTTTTAGTACCATGAAGATCCTGTCATGGAATGTTCAAGGTTATGGCAACAAGGACACTAGGAATTATCTCGAGAGATATCATTAAATCCAATGACGAATATCATTTTCTTATGTGAGACTAAAACTCATCAAAAAAAATGGAAAGACTCATAAGACCTCTGAACTTTCCTAATGTTTGGTATCTAAATCCAATAGGTACTAGGGGGGGGGTTATGTCTGTTATGGAAAGATGGCATCAGTCTTTGTGTTACTGAAGCAAGGTTAAATATAATTAATTGCCTTGTTCAAATGGATGCTCGAGGGGATAAAACTCTACTATCTTGTATTTATGGTGCTTTGGACGACTCTATTAGGGAGGAACAATGGGATATGTTAAAGTGTACTTGGCATGTGCATAGAGGTAGTTGGGTAGTAATTGGTGATTTTAACTTTGTCTTGTGTAACGAAGAAAAACAGGGTGGTTTGCCGATTTCTCAATCTCAGCTTGATTATTTTGGAAATCTTGTGGGGTCAATAGGATTGTCCGATATCAGTTATTCAGGTAACCCTTTTACTTGGTCCAATAAACGTCAAGGAAATGATCTAATTTTAGAAAGACTGGACAGGGCCTTCGGTAATGATATCTGGTTCCAATTTTTCCAAAATTCTATTGTTTTTCATTTAATGCCATTTGGTAGTGATCATGTGCCCATTATGCTTGCTAGTACTAAATGTGCAGGTGTTGCTAAAAAGCCTTTTAGGTTTAATAAATGCATGCTTAGGGATGATAATTGTAAGCAGGTCATTGCTAGGAATTGGATGCATAGTATTCAAGGTTCGTATGCTTTTAAACACTCTAAATCTCTTTTCCATGTTAAAAATGGTCTGAGAGAATGGTCTTTTACTGAAATGAGAGATTTTAATATGCATATTAGAGATACTAAGGCAGAAATTGAGAGAGTTAATAGTCTTCCTCAGTCTACAACTAATTTTGATTTGTTAGTTGACCTAAATGCTAAACTGAAACATTGGTATGAGGTTGAGCATGATTATTGGAGTCAAAGAGGTCAAGATGAAAATTTAGCCTTTGGTGATTCTAATACTAGATATTTTCATGAAAAAGCCAACTATAGGAGACGGAAAACACATATAGAAACTATTCAAAACAGTATGGGCATTTGGTTGACTGAAAGGCAAGAAATTGTTTGTGAATTGACTAATCATTTCTCTAAAATGAGTAAATCCACTAGACCCATTATTACCTCTGATTTTATGAGCGATATTCAGGCTTGTGTTAGCAATGAGGATAATTTGAGATTACTAGCTATTCCTAGTAGTGAAGAAATCAGAGATGTTGTCTTTAAGATGAAACCATGGACCTCTCCAGGTCCGGATGGTTTCCCACCTGGTTTTTACCAAAAGATGTGGGACATTGTAGGTAATGATACTGTGCATATGGTCCAAGCTGTCTTTCATTCTAAATACATTCTTAAACAATGTAACCATAATTTTATCTCTTTAATTCCTAAAGTTACTTGCCCTAAGAATGCCTCAGAATTTAGACCTATAAGCCTATGTAATACCTCTTATAAAATTGTGTCTAAAATTATAGCCAATCGTCTTAGGCCCATACTGAACAGAATCATAAGTCCTTATCAAGCAGCCTTTCTGCAAGGTCGTCAAATGTCCGACAATATAGTTTTAGCCCATGAATTGGTAGACACTATGAAAAAGAATAAAACTAAGACTAAAGGGCTGATGGCTATAAAGTTAGACATGTCTAAGGCTTTCGATCGTGTTGAATGGTGCTTTGTTATTCATTCCTTACTTAAGCTTGGTTTTCATGAAGATTTTTGCAGAATTATTGAGCAATGTATCTCAACAATCTCTACCTCAGTGTTACTTAATGGATCACCAGGTGATATCTTCTACCCATAGAGAGGTCTTCGTCAGGGAGACCCTCTCAGTCCGTATCTTTTTATCCTATGCATGGAGTTTTTCTCTAAATGTTTGTTATCTGCTGAAAGCAAAGGTCTTTTACATGGCATTAAAGTTACACCTGATTGTCCTCCTATAAGTCATCTATTTTTCGCAGACGATTGTCTGATCTTCCTTAATGCTAGGTCTAGTGAAGCTAGAGTTTTACATGATATCATAAGGAAATTTAGTATACTTTCGGGTCAATCTATTAACTTTGAGAAGTCAGGTTTAGCTTTTAGTCCTAAAACAGATAATAGGATCAAGAATGACATTGCAAACATTTTAGGAATTAAAAAAATGGGGCTGCAGGACAAGTATTTGGGTGTTCCATTGCTTTTACAAAGGAACAAGATGGAGTCGTTTAAACCTTTACTAGGTAAGTTTAGAGACAGATTAGGTATTTGGAAACCAAAACATTTAAACTTAGCTGGTAAAGCCGTCATGTCTCAAACTGTGTTAGGATCTTTAGCCTCTCATCATATGGTCAAGTTTTCCCAATGCCTAAGGACCTGACTAGGAAAATGGATTCTTACCAAATGCGATTTTGGTGGAATCAAGACTATGAGTCTAGAGGTTTAATTCTCAGAAAATGGGATTACGTTGCGATTCCTAAGAAGTTTGGCGGTCTAAATTTCAAGAAATCTGACATTTTCAACATTGCTTTGCTTGCCAGGCTAGCTTGGAGGATGTTAGATCAGCCGGATGCGCCTTGGGCTATTATTCTCAGACATAAATACTTCATGAACCTAGATCCCCTTACTGATGAACTATCTTCTCATGGCTCATGGATTTGGAGAGGTATTAGGGAGGGTCTAGAAATAATAAAATCTAATTATTGCTGGGAAATAGGGGATGGATCAAGAATTAGTGTGTGGAAACATAAGTGGATTCCCAGGTTAAATACCATAGTTGATTCTAGTAGATGGTCTATGAGCATCAACAAGGTAAGTGACTTGATAAATAGTGAAACTAGATCTTGGGATGTTGATCTGTTGAGTGCTCTTTTTAATGAGCAAACTGTTAGTAAAATCACTCAAATCAGGATTCCCCTTCATGGAGTTGATAGGATTAGATGGACTTTGACTAATAATGGTTGTTTTAGTGTGAAATCTGCTTATAGGTTTATTCTAAATAGCAGAATTGATATGTCTTCTATTCCTAATAGTCAATTTCCTTGGACTAGGTTTTGGCAGGTCCATCTTCCAAGAAAAATTCTGTTTTTTCTTTGGAAGTGTATCCAGGAATGTATCCCAGTTAGAGATCGTCTTCATAAAGTCATGAACAATATTGACAGTTCTTGTCCGTTTTGTAGGAATTGTTCTGAAACTGCTCAACATCTATTCATTGAGTGTAACTATGCTAAGGAAATGTGGATATCTATTGATCCTGATCTATATAATAGAATTCGTAACAAAAATTTGATTGATTGGATTAGGGATTGGTTTGTTAGTATATCAGGTGTTAATGATCAACTACAGAGAAGTATTCAACTTGCAGGTATAGTACTCTGGCATATTTGGAAGACAAGGTGCCAGCTGGTTTTTGATAATCTTTGTATTCCTGTTGTAACTATCTCTATGCAGGTGAAGAAATTTATTTCTGATTGGGACACCAACCTAACTACAATGTCAATTAATGGGCAGAATGTCCAAGGCAGGGCAGACAGAAGCAGTAGATGGATTGTTCCTACTAACCCTTTTGTGAAAATTAATTTTGATGCAAGCTTCAAAACTGATTGTAACAAATGTGGACTTGGTCTAATCATGAGGTCTTTTGCAGGTGAATGTGGAGGCGCAGCAAGCATTCCATTAACTGCTTTTGATGAAGAACAGGCTGAAGCTCTAGGTGCTTTGCAGGCAGTCATATGGGCAAAACAAAATAATGTGGATCACCTACATCTGGAGGGTGACAACTCAAATGTGGTAGCGGCGTTGAATGGTGCTTCTACGGCTGTGAAGTGGACTACGAATTCAGTTATTAGTGATACTTTAGTTCTTCTTTCTTCTTTTAACTCTTGGAAATGTAGTTATGTTCCAAGAGAAGCAAATAATACGGCTCATCTTCTAGCCAAGGAAGCCTATAATGCTTCAAACAGTTTAGTTAGATTGTTAGCTGATTCAGATTTTCCTATTTGGTTAAAATCCTCACTAGAGGAAGACAATGTGTTCTAATTTTTCTATTAATGATTATCTTTTCCTAGTAAAAAAAAAAAAAACATATATATGTACAGGTCCAAACAAGTTTTGTTGTCCACCATGCGTATGATGTTATGTTGGATACATTTCAGATATATATATATATATATATATATATATATATCCATGCATCATGTTGTACTTATAGGTCCAGTCTGTAATGTGCCCTTGCGAAAATATCAAAATGACCTACCACAGTACCGCGGCTTCGGTGGCTTTTATAAGAGCTGCAAAAGCGTTTAGCAATGATGAGTATGAACTTGCTATGAGAGACCTAGGTTTAGCGAGCCCGCCGCTTTAAAATCAGTAGTGGAACTTGGACCGGAAATGTGGGCCAGGGTGAAGGCTAGAAACAGGTCGTTTTACTCTCATGACTACAAACGCCCTTGAAACTTTCAATTCAAGAATAGCTGATGTTAAAGGTCTTCCAATCTGCCATTTAGTCGATTACATTCGCAGGTTCCTTATGGAATGGTTCTGCCAACGTAGACAACTAGCTCGTGATCGGCAAGATCCTTTGAGTGGACATGCACGAGATATAATCAAAGAACGGTGGGATGTGGCAAAAAGGTTTGTGGCTTGCCATGTTGAAGGGGACGAATATGAAGTAGACGAGGGTGACTATGTAGAGCAAAGATACCGTCTATCTTGACCGAAGGTCTTGCACGTGCAAAGTGTTTGACTATCAAGATCTTCCTTGTCCCCACGTACTTGCAAGTGTGTGAGACATATAAGATAAAAGAAGAAGGCCTTTGTGGGAGTATTATAAAACATCTGTTTGGAGATCTATGTATGAACCTATAATCTATGGTGTGTCTGAGCCCGAGAAACTTGGGATGTCCCAAACAGAGGTGGCAGAGCCGGGTGGTGCTTTGCCTCCAAAAACTACACCGGAAGTTGGTCGTCGGAGCATCAAGAGGAAAAGGTCTGCCATCGAAAAACCTAGAAAGAAAAGAGCTTGTTCAAGGTGTCACCAGACGGGCATTATGCTAACGACAAACGTTGTCCCAAGGCTTAGAATTGGAGTCGTTTTGGTTGCTGACATTGCTTACCTTTTTATGTTTGTTTGAAATAGTTTAGGCGGCACCCCGATATTTTGGTTTTAGTCATGTTTTCATCCTCAGGGTAAATTAGTTTTTCCCAGTCTTGATACTAAAATTTAAATTTCGGAAAGCAGGTCTTCTGTAATTGAATTTGGGAATTACCCTTTGAAAAGGAATTCCTTAGTTTTCTAATGTTTATTAATTCTAAGTTCCGTAGCACTGGCATGTTTCATGTGAACTGATTACGAGAATCAAAAATCATTTACTTCGATAGAGGTTGATGCAAAATGACAGGCACTCAATAGTCTTGTTTGAGACACCATGTTGTTTTAGTAATTGCTAGCTAGGTTATGCACTCATGTAAACGTGCTAATTTTCATTTACTTTTCTTATTGAAACAACGAAAATTATATAGCCATAACTAGGACAACCTAGAAGAACGTAACATTTCCATCATACCTAATAAAAAGCACTTTAAAATATTAAATAAACTAGTCAGAGTCAGACATTAGCTTAAACCATTCTTCATCACTTTTCTTTTCAAGTGCTGCGTTCTTGTGCCTTCGGATATCGTCCCTCATTGCACCATTCATTAACTCAACAAGGGCAAGATCTTGAAACAAACATTGTCCAAAATTATCCTCCTTGATCCAAACGCCGCTGCCATGATAAGGAATGACACATGATACCGGGGTCGAGATCCCTAACCTGTTGCATTCTTCACGTAATCGGCGATCCTCCCTTACTAACTCAAACCACTCCTTACAGAATTGGCTGCCATTTGTTATTGTGTAGAAATTAGTCACTACACGCTGGCCAATAGGTTTTTTCTGGTCGATAGGTTTTTTCGGGTCTTCATTCCTCCCATATATGGTAGTATAAATGGGGTTCTGATTTGTTGTTCGGGCAGTTGAAAATAATGAGCTTACGCTAGACTGATGAGAGGACCCTTCCATTGTTAAACTAATATACCAAATAACTATGATTTTCTTTAGGCTAGAGCTGATTAAGCACAAACGAAAATGAATGTTGTCTATTTATACTTATGTTGGCAGACATATAGAACTTAATGCCACCCAAATATAGTTGGGCACCTCTATTGTTAACCTGTCATGTGTAACTGAAAGAAAGAAGTCCATTTTCATGTTTCCCAATTAGTCTTATTTTCCTTGCAGCTGCTTTTGACTAATTGCAAAAAGATTTTTTTTTGCAAAAATCAAAAAAATCAAACTTAGATATGAGTGAGGCAGGAAGACTGATTTCTCAGTTTACCACTCCCACCTGCTTGGGCTTCCGAGTCCCAAGATTTTTTTTTTCATGTTTTCCAAGTAGTCTTCTGTTGGCAAAAGAGATGCTTTACTGGAAAGGAAGGGAAAAAAACAAATTTAAAGCTCTCCAATGTAGAGTTGGGAAGTAGGTAGGTCCGTAGGTGAGTCATTTATCACAACAAAGAAGAACAAAATTATATAAAAAAAAAAAAATCAAACTTAGATATGAGTGAGGCAGAAGACTGATTTCTCGATTTACCACTCCCACTTTGCTTGGGCTCCCAGTAAAGCTTGTCCCATTATTTCTAGACAATGTACCGTAAAAAGATTCAAGAAAGGACAAACCATTTACTCTCTTACTAATAAAGTGTGTGCAGAGAAAAGATCTAAACCTCGGGGGTAACTACCTCCTCGACTAATAAATGAAGGAGAGCCCAAGCAGGTGGGAGTGTTTGAGTTGGGAAGTAAATACATATTCAAATTTCAAAGCAAGAAAAAAAAATCAAGCTAAGATATGAGTGAGGCAGGAAGATGCTTTCTCAGTTAACCATTCTATATATATATAAAATGACATTCCACATTTGGGAGTGATCCCTTACAATTTAAACTACTTCCTCTGACTAATAAAAGAAAGAGTGCCCAAGCAGGTGGGAGTGTAAGAGTGATTTCTTAGAATTTAAACTATCCACTTTGATCACATGAGTTCAAGATCAGAGAGCAAATCATGTTTGGAAAAATGTTTTTCTGAAATTCCTTCAAAAAGAAGACGTCGAAGCAACCAACAAAGCAACCTACCAAAACCAGCCGATGAGGGTTCTTCGAGTATATCTTTAACAAATCTGGCAACTTCTAGAAATGGAGTTATGTCCTGCGAGGAATGGTATGACGCGATTGAAGAAGGACGCAGATTAAGAAAGGAAACAGCTGAGTTGGGTTTTCCAGTTACGCCGTTGCCACCTCTTGGAGACCTATTACACCATACATACGATGATCTGGTCAAATGTGTTAATTCTATAAGAGCTGAGAATAACGCACTTAACAGGAGATTGATTAATCGGAAGAAGTATTCTGCTATACAGGGGACTAATATGTAACTTATAGGTAGTAAAATCAATCATTTTCTCTTGCAGTATTATGGTAAAAAAAACTTTATTTAAAACAATGTTATGTATAAGTAGTAATGTAGTATACCTTTTATCATCTGTTCAGTTTACTTGGTAGTAACTGAAGTTGTTGCGCAACACTGATGTGGTCATATAACCCCTAAATGGAGTTCAGGATCACCAGACATTAAATCACTATTATAAAGAGTCACATAAAGAACTCTGCAGGAGTTTCCACATAAAACGGGCAAACACTGACACAGAATTTTCAGTTCTATGAAAGTACAAATGTCGACAAAATTGAAATTTGATGCTAAGGATTGAAAATTAAATCAACTGCAAAGACGAAATAAAGAAGCACTAAGATTGAAAGATTATATTCCTGTAACTATTAAAAAATCACCATTTTACATAACGTTCTGAATCACAAAGAAGTTAGTGAGCTTAGTGGGACTCTATGAGACTAAGATTAAGACTTTCAGAGGAAGGCGCAAACATAGTCATTGATCAGAAGTCCAAAACATGTAAATGTGCGTTTTTACCATCTGATCAGGATCACACATTTAGTGGTTTCAAACAACTCAAATTCCTCACAGAGAACACATAATTGGGTTGACGGGACTTTAAGTGGCAGAACTGTGCCCAAATATCCTACTTTTATGTATAATAATACACCATTACTATACTATACAATACATACTTCCACCTTTTCAATTAACAATTTATAAAGAACAGAGGCAAAGAGAAATTTGTAAAGAACACAGACAAAGAAATTGAAGTTAGAATCCTCAGAATTGCAGAACATGTCACCAAGGCTTGCAGAACATGTCACCAAGGCTTGAACTCCATTCACTCCAGAAAGATGGCGTTCTTTATATCCTCATTGGCTTATTTCTAAAACTGGTCTTCACAAAAACATGAAATGGTTTTCTCCAGTCTACCGAGGAGATAATTTTTGCCAAAATCTTACCACCACCAATAATTATACAACAAATGACTAAACAATCAAGATAGACTAGAAACATACCCATTAAAATGAGAGAGATATCATTATGCACAATGAATACAAGTATGAGATTACCATAACTTGAAATACTGATATATGCAGCTGCTGTTCATACTCACAGAACATGAAATTACTTCAAATCCTGATCTATGATGCTGTTGCTGAGTTTGTTCATACTCACATAGCAAAATGATAAATCCAATCATCTAATCTGGTACTTTACATTCACAACCTTCAAATTAAAGTCCTTCATGGTGTTCTCAACTTCAGTTGGGCATGTTTCCAAGTTCCAACATGTTCTCTTTGCACCTTCAGATTCAATTTCTTTCTTTAGTTTCTCAACCTGCAAAAACAACCACACCAAAAAAAAAATATCACATCAACACCAATACACAACTTCCATATCAAATTAAAGTTCAAGACATTCAATTTAAGTAACTAACCTAAGAGAACCCTAACTCTACCTGATGAAAATAACCTGTAAAAGAGGAAAAAGAAAAATTTAATCAAACCCTAATCAGAATCGATGAAGACCAGAGATATAATTAAGCTATTACATCTACTAGAAAACAACTAGTAAAACAATAATTGTTAAACCCCCATGAATAAAATCGACCAGTAAGAAATCAAGAAAGAAAAGAATAGAAAAATGAAATTTTAAATAAAAACCCTAACCATACCTGCTGATTTTGTAAAATCAAACGTAATCTCTTTGCAAAATTGAGAGATGTTGAAGGTTAATAATCATAATGAGGTTTT
This sequence comes from Papaver bracteatum, assembly GCA_023529315.1. NCBI lineage: Eukaryota > Viridiplantae > Streptophyta > Magnoliopsida > Ranunculales > Papaveraceae > Papaver > Papaver bracteatum. The sequence goes on along the minus strand of JAJJWX010005182.1, from coordinate 10,925 downwards.
GTCATGGAGCTTAAATGGTTGGTAATGGAGGAGTTCAAATGGAGGAGGATATATTTTGGCTGGTCTGATTCTCATTTGCAAATGAACCGATGAAGAGAGAGGGGAGAAGCTGAGAAAGTGATAACTAGGGTTATGGTTTGCTTATATTGGTGGCAATGGTCGTAATTACTGTGAATCTTCAGGGTAAATTCGCTATATTTATTGTTTCTCCCTAAATCGATGGCCAATAACCATCTATTGTGTCTCATACGGATTAAGAATCCAATGGCTCACATAAACCTATTTTGTTCATACGGATCATGCAGTTTGTGTTTCTTTGTGTTTCTTTGCTAAACTCAATTCGTGTTTTCGGGGTATTAACAACCTTCATTACGACCTGAGTCTCTCACTCGGATGAACTGAAGATGGATTATATGAGTTTTTATCATCTCGGGTTGGTATATTACTAAAGTTAGACCCCGAGGTTCTTATTTCGATGAACTGAATATGAGATATATTGGATTTCGAAATATCGGGTTCGTATATTACAAGAGTTAGACCCCAAGGTTCTCATTTCGATGAACTGAATATGAGATATATTGGATTTCGACATATCGGGTTCGTATATTAATAGAGTTAGACCCCGAGTTTCTTATTTCGATGAACTGAATATGAGATATATCGATTTTTATCATCTCGGGTTCGTATATTACTAGAGTTAAACCCCGAGGTTCTTATTTCGATGAACTGAATATGAGATATATCGATTTTTATCATCTTGGGTTCGTATATTACTAGGGTTAGACCCCGAGGTTCTCATTTCGATGAACTGAATATGAGATATATTGGATTTCGACATATCGGGTTCGTATATTACTAGAGTTTGACCCCGAGGTTCTTATTTCGATGAACTGAATATGAGATATATTTGATTTCAAAATATCGGGTTCGTATATTACAAGAGTTAGACCCCGAGGTTCTCATTTCGATGAACTGAATATGAGATATATTGGATTTCGACATATCGGGTTCGTATATTACTAGTGTTTGACCCCGAGGTTCTTATTTCGATGGAATGAATATGAGATATATTGGATTTCCACATATCGGGTTCTTATTTTACTAGAGTTAGACCCCGAGTTTCTTATTTCGATGAACTGAATATGAGATATATCGATTTTTATCATCTCGGGTTCGTATATTAATAGAGTTTGACCCCAAGGTTCTCATTTCGATGAACTGAATATGAGATATATTGGATTTCGACATATCGGGTTCGTATATTACTAGAGTTAGACCCCGAGGCTCTTATTTCGATGAACTGAATATGAGATATATTTGATTTCGAAATATCGGGTTCGTATATTACAAGAGTTAGACCCCAAGGTTCTCATTTCGATGAAATGAATATGAGATATATTGGATTTCCACATATTGGGTTCTTATTTTACTAGAGTTTGACCCCGAGGTTGTTATTTCGATGAACTGAATATGAGATATATTGGATTTCGACATATCGGGTTCGTATATTACTAGAGTTAGACACCGAGTTTCTTATTTCGATGAACTGAATATGAGATATATTGGATTTCCACATATCGGGTTCGTATATTAATAGAGTTAGACCCCAAGGTTCTCATTTCGATGAACTGAATATGAGATATATTGGATTTCGACATATCGGGTTCGTATATTACTAGAGTTAGACCCCGAGGCTCTTATTTCGATGAACTGAATATGAGATATATTTGATTTCGAAATATCGGGTTCGTATATTACAAGAGTTAGACCCCAAGGTTCTCATTTCGATGAAATGAATATGAGATATATTGGATTTCCACATATTGGGTTCTTATTTTACTAGAGTTTGACCCAGGGTTCTTATTTCGATGAACTGAATATGAGATATATTGGATTTCGACATATCGGGTTCAGTATATTACTAGAGTTAGACCCCGAGTTTCTTATTTCGATGAACTCGAATATGAGATATATTGGATTTCCACATATCGGGTTCGTATAGACCCCGAGGTTCTCATTTCGATGAACTGAATATGAGATATATTGGATTTCGACATATCGGGTTCGTATATTACTAGAGTTAGACCCCGAGGTTCTTATTTCGATGAACTGAATATGAGATATATTTGATTTCGAAATATCGGGTTCGTATATTACAAGAGTTAGACCCAAAGGTTCTCATTTCGATGAAATGAATATGAGATATATTGGATTTCCACATATTGGGTTCTTATTTTACTAGAGTTTGACCCCGAGGTTCTTATTTCGATGAACTGAATATGAGATATATTGATTTCGACATATCGGGTTCGTATATTACTAGAGTTAGACCCCGAAGTTTCTTATTTCGATGAACTGAATATGAGATATATTGATTTCCACATATCGGGTTCGTATATTAATAGAGTTAGACCCGAGGGTTCTCATTTCGATGAACTAATATGAGATATGTTGGATTTCGACATATCGGGTTCGTATATTACTAGAGTTAGACCCCGAGGTTCTTATTTCGATGAACTGAATATGAGATATATTTGATTTCGAAATATCGGGTTCGTATATTACAAGAGTTAGACCCCAAGGTTCTCATTTCGATGAAATGAATATGAGATATATTGGATTTCCACATATTGGGTTCTTATTTTACTAGAGTTTGACCCCGAGGTTCTTATTTCGATGAACTGAATATGAGATATATTGGATTTCGACATATCGGGTTCGTATATTACTAGAGTTAGACCCCGAGTTTCTTATTTCGATGAACTGAATATGAGATATATTGGATTTCCACATATCGGGTTCGTATATTAATAGAGTTAGACCCCGAGGTTCTCATTTCGATGAACTGAATATGAGATATGTTGGATTTCGACATATCGGGTTCGTATATTACTAGAGTTAGACCCCGAGGTTCTTATTTCGATGAACTGAATATGAGATATATTTGATTTCGAAATATCGGGTTCGTATATTACAAGAGTTAGACCCCAAGGTTCTCATTTCGATGAAATGAATATGAGATATATTGGATTTCCACATATTGGGTTCTTATTTTACTAGAGTTTGACCCCGAGGTTCTTATTTCGATGAACTGAATATGAGATATATTGGATTTCGACATATCGGGTTCGTATATTACTAGAGTTAGACCCCGAGTTTCTTATTTCGATGAACTGAATATGAGATATATCGATTTTTATCATCTCGGGTTCGTATATTAATAGAGTTAGACCCCAAGGTTCTCATTTCGATGAACTGAATATGAGATATATTAGATTTTGATATATCGGGTTCGTATATTACTAGAGTTAGACCCCGAGGTTATTTTTTTGATGAAATGAATATGAGATATATTGGATTTTTATCATCTCGGGTTCGTATATTTTTACTACCTATGTATTCTATTTTGTTTTTAAACTTTAGTGGATTTTTTATCTTTCAAAGAACATGGAGTAGATAAAATATCTAAGCATCAATTTTTAGAAGCAGAGACGTTTTAAAGCAGATACAAACCGCTATACATACATAACTGAAGGATCATAACATGATCTACAAAATATGAACAAATATACCCAGGGTATAATAGTCCATCTGCCTAGGAATTACTATTCAACTATACACATCCAAAAATCAGGGATCAGAAGATTACATGTTACTATTCACCACCTGTGCCATTCACCTCTAAGAATTGTTTCTTGAATAGTTGCACCGCAAGTTCACATCGATAACGAGTAGCGAAATCAGGTTGTACTTGACAAACAGGAATCTTCCAAACCATATGCTCGATAAACTTGAATGCAAACACCCCACAAGAGTGGCTGCATAAATTGTATATGGATTAATTCTCCAAATATAAGGTTAAAAATTCAAGGTTAAAAATAGATTTCAAGTAAGACTCACGTATCATTTTGCTTGGGGGTTTTTACGTCATATCTACACCACCAAGTACCGCGGTTGTATGCTTTCTCCAAATAATCACGAATTTGACCGACTTCCGGGTGAATTTTGCTTGAGCGATTATTACGATTCGGTCTAAGAGAATCATAAATTATAATTGTCTTCTCCTTTACTTGAATAGAGACTGCGACCCAGTGAATCTTGTTAATACAAACTACACCATATACGACATCAACATTATCCCAAGAGGGTAAATGCTCACTAGGTGGTGAACCACGGCGTCCTGCTAACCCTAATCTAAATCACAAACTTGGGCAAAATCACCATTCGCAAGAAGTTGTTGTTTCACAAGCAAGGCAATTCAGTCATAATGTATTCATGCAATAATATAAAGAATTAGAAAATATCCAATCTATTCTGCACAAAAACTTACCGCTAAGTGAGATTCAAAGTATGACCAGGTACCAGTCGATTTGTTAGAAGGATACGACTTGTGCAAAAGCACCAATGCACTTCATCAATAATCTGCAGCAGCAGACCAATAAACATCTAACTTCTCACAACCCAAATAATATCTGCATTATTAGATTTAAACGTCAATACCAAATGATGCAATCGACTCACATTGCCGCTTAACCAACCAAATTGAACGTAGTAGTAGTTTATACTCAGAGCAAGACAACAATGATGTACCATCACCATCATAGTTTTCGCCATGTTCCTTGATACTGTGGTAGATTACGATCCATTACAAGGAAACACCATGATTGTTAGTTTTCACATATACAACAAGACAGAGAAACCAAAGGCAAAGGGTATACTAGGGAGGAGGCTAACCCGAGGTTTATGAATCTGTTCACATCATCTATATCCTGCTTCGTTATTCGCTGATCCAAGATGTCTTCTCCAAAATAATTCATGAATCTGTTCACTTTGCTTGTCGGAACCTTTTTTTGTGTTCTTTTTGCCCACTAGCCCTGTAGGAGTATACGGGTACAACAGGGAAGGTGCAGGGTTTATTTTCCTTCTAGCCCTTCCCTGGCCTTTTGTAACATCATCAGAAAGAATGATAATGGGTGCAACAGTGTCGGTCGAGGTTTAATTTTGTTACGCTTTCTTTTTTTCCCCGTTGAGCTGTTACAAATGTTGTCTGCCTACATATCCGACACAGTCAAAAAGTCATACCACGATAGTTTTCTGAATAAAGTACAAAAGATATACGTGCTAATTTAGCCACAACACTAGAGATGCAACAAATACTTACAATAGGTCGGCTTACATCAACTTCCTTATTTGGATGATTGTACGGATATGGTGGAGGTAACTCAATATTTGTGGATCCATTGCCAGGAGTCATATCTGGCTTCTGCATTGCCGCACCATCAAAATCTCCTTCTTCGTTATGTCCTCCAGGTGGAGTCCCCGCACCATCAAAATCTCCTTCTTCGTTATGTCGTCCAGGTGGAGTCCCCTGTTCAAACAACATGAATATCAGTTCAATATAACTTCAATATCAGAATAGATGTGACATTCTCTATCTATCTTAATACAATGAATTTCCAAATAACTCACCGTTTTTGTCTTTGACAATGCATTGTACGTCTGGGTTCCACCAATCTTATCCTTTATTGATTTGATCTCGGCAGTTAAACACTCTATATGATTCAACATTGTTTTATGGCTATTACTTACCTGGACGCTTAACTCCTCCAACTGACCCTTCACTGCACTTTTAAACATCTCCATTTCACCAATCACTGTGATTTTCAAATCCTCTGTATGACCAATCATTGCATTTTTCACAAAAGACTCGAAAGAAGCAATAATTGAAGTTGATGTCCTAGAACAAAGACCATCAGGTTGGGAGCTAGGAGGTGCCACACGTTCTTCTTCCTCACCCTTCTCAAACATATCTTCTTCCTCCACCCCATTTTCATTCCCTAACAGATCTTCTTCCTCCACCCCATTTTCATTCCCTAACAGATCTTCTTCGTCCTCTTCATCATCCATGTTGCTCTCCTCTGGAACCTGTTCATCCACAAAAACATTTTTAGACACATTTTCTTCCTCACCCTTCTCAAACAGATCTTCGTTCTCCACCACATTTTCATTCTTTAACGAAGCTTCTTCTTCGTCATCTACCAAGGGACCTTCACATAACCCCAACATTACCAAACGCTTAGCATCTTCTTTATGCCACATAATGTCATCACATACTTCATCCTGTAATTTTATAAAGACACTCGACCAAATTAACAATACAGCAAACAAAAAAATAAAGTAACTAAGGTAGTTATTACTTCATACCTTTGACTCCTTCAAAACCGTAAGTAGAGGCTCATGGTGTATAACTAAATCGCATGTAACACTATGCATATGCGGGCGCCAATTTGCAAAAATAGTCTTGCTTCCAAACTTACTAAGCACTTTCGGCAACACTTCCAGACCCCAAACCTTGGGGGAAAAAGGAAAACCTTTAAAAAAACAATCGCAAAAAAATAGACAACTAGAAAATATCAATCCAACTGATTCTTACCATCAGGACATGGGCCATTCCTTGACATTTGTAAGTCACCTCACTGCCAACGGGCTTCTCATGCTTAATCTGATAAGCTAAGGCAGAATTGCTTTTATTAATAGTTCTGCTGAACGCTATCTCAGCCCAAGGATAAGAGTTGAAGTCGACAAGGTTATCCACCAGGTACCAGTGATCAGACTCAACTACTTTGTCATCTCCCTTTCCCAGTACATACCTGTGGACAACATATAGTAACGACAATTTCACCTTGTCATCAGATTCCAGTGGGACTTTGACAATTTCACATTCAGCATTAGTGTTGTCCTCCTTTTTGCTACATTTCTTCGATTTTTGTTCGTCGTCATCGTCGTCCACTTTGCCAAAAAGAAATAATTTCAAACATTTTCCAGTTACTGGTTTCTTTTCATCGGGGAAATGCTTCATCTTAAGGCAGGGCTTCGTGGCGGGAAGAGAAAATTTATGGTCTGACTTCTTAAAACTAAGACCTGAAATCAATGCGAACTCTTTCTTTCCGAAGGAGAGTTCCTTTCCACAAACCATTATGCGAATTTCTTCACGGTTACCCTTATCACCTTCATCACCAGTGGAGATCGACTAGCTAATATGAAATGAAACAAGGCACTAGACCAGGTTTGCATGGGCAGGTGCGATAAAGGGCCAATTGCGGTTGACAAAAATATCTCTTGCTCAGCAGAGACAAAGAGGTTACGCACCCACTTCAAAACCTTCGGGCTTGAGTATGTTGATACATGGCACGTATGAGCCCGGTACCTGGCAGGGTGAACAAACACCCTACAATATAGAAAAAAAATAGTTACACCAATAACAACATACAATTTCTTAGAATTAATATTTGAGAGCGGCAAGCACGAACATTAAAAAAAGATAAATAGTTGTACATTCCAACTAATCCAATAACCACCTGTATTCAAGTCGTAAAAGTGATTCAAGGAATGACCGGTCTAGTTTCCGTTTACAAGTGGCTTATACCAAATACACCTAGAAAGAACAATGCAGTAACATGGAAAAAATAGGATTCACATAGAGGCATCTAACTTTCTCTTATATATAAATAACTAAACTATTGTTATTGTTCAAATTTAACTTCTTAAAATAGTGCGCAGTTAGGCAGTAACTTGGGTTCTAGGCTATTAATGCATACATTTCAGCATTTGACAGGGAATGCTCAACGGTGGCACAAGTAGACTCCAAACTATATCTAAAAGTAAGTATGAAATCTATACGATCTTTACTGATTATTATACTCAGGAAATATCTTACGTGAATCTCCATCAATAAAAAATAAGAATAAGTGACCAGACACAGCACATAAAATGAATGGTTAGCCTTAACAGGCTAAATGTCACCTATTTACCTTTCAACACCATCTGTAGATACCACTCTTTTGTCCTCAACTGTGGCATCCAACACTGTTTCATCCGCATGAACAGCAGATTTCAATTTTCGAGAACACTTCTTCTTCTTCTTCGCTCCTGAACCCATAACTTGGAACCTACAAAAATAATGTAGTCGAGATTAGCAATAACATAGTAGTAATTCATATTCTTTAGTTATTACTCAAAGTACACTCCGGAAACAAAGTTATAGTGATTAAGAAAAACTAAGTTCCTATCTACCTAAAACAAAGTGCTCATCATCACATTATTATGACATTATAAAAAATTTGCAAGTGAGGCACTAATTATGTAATGAATGGGCTATGATTAGCTGCAGCAGCAAGGACTCTAAAATTCAAGCTAAAAGCAGAGACAACAGATGACGACCACTTGGCGTAGCTTTACAAACAAAAACATTTCCCACACACCAGCTATACAGTAGCTAAGTCAGATTAACACATCAAAACAAAAGCTTGACAGTCCATCATCAACGACGTTGATATTTATCACCGACAGGACAAACATAAAGCTATGTGACTTTTTTTTTATCAGAAAAAGCTATGTGACAGGACAAACATTCGCGCATCGACAACTACATAAAAAATGTTGATCAGAACATCAGTAACATCTTCAATATTTACAATTACAACAGTGGCTAACTAGTTACGACATACACATTAATGTAGACATAAATTCTGCGCAAAGGCCGTTGAGTCAGCCGTCAATCCAATAGATAATGGTACCCCATTGTGGCATTGTATCCCAAATTAACTGGATGGATACTGTAGTTTTTGTTACTAAATTTAATTCCAATACATAAATTACAACAATTATTCACAATTCAAAACAGAAACACCTTGAATACACATTAGGCCACCATAATTGCCCTTCCCTGGAAAGATAACATTTTAACACACTAAATCTCCATGTATGAGTAGTTACTACACAGCCACAACACAAACTAAGGATGACGAGTTAAATTAACCATTGGTGTTCTCTTGTCTTGCCAATTAAAAGCCAAATCAACTCACTGTCAGACTGTTTTGTGTACTCCATTATAGCTAGCTGTGACTCAAAAATACTACTCTTTTGAAAAGAAAAACACAATAATTCGAGTTCTACGACATTCTTGCTCCGAAACGACAATAATTACCATTAATATTATCATGAAAAAATGCTACAAGCTTGAAAGTAGTGGGAGAACATAAGCCGCATATAAGGATGAAAGTAGTGACTGGTTGATACTAGAGGATGTGCTAGATTTACTTGGAAGGGAAATATGACGAGGCTAATGGTAGGAACTGACAAGAGTAGGCCGTCTTGTGATAGGAGGGTGGTGGTGAGATGCTCTGTTTAGCAAGATGGCTACTCGCTAGAATAGGTATCTATGCTTCTTTCAAACACTTCATAATATGTGTTCACATCATTGCAGGAAAAGCAATTACAGCACCAATGAATATTGCAGTTTGCAGTGGTTAAATAGCTATTCATACAACATGTTACAACCATCCACAAATTCATGATTTAGAGCTAATGTTGAATCTAAAACAATGAAGCTTTTGGTAGCCATGACAAAGCAGAGGAAAACAAGGAAGAGTACTAATTATGTAATGAATGACAAGAGTTTTACCTACACTTAAACTTAGGTAGACCACACCAATGCTCTGAACTAGGATTCAAGAAACAACTCCAACTATCTCTAAGCACATGATCCAGAAGTACTTTAGATGTTTAGTATCCGATAACCAATTCCTGAAAAAGACATAACACAAACAAGGGCATCAATGTTCTTAGTATACCATTCTTTACTTTAAGTCAATATAAGAGGGATCTTGATCACACTACAAAGCACATAGTAACTAAATGGGCTTTCTTCATTCCATGCTAATAAATCAGAATGTCTAGGACAAAACAGGCATAACTAAATTTTAAAAACTTTTTAATCAGATGAAGTAAGCCTATAAAAATCTAATTCTCTCCAACTAACAATTTCCAAAGAAAAGCTACTTCAAAAATAAAAAATTGCTCTATTATCATTCACCAGGTTCAACCCACTTAAGAAATTATTCCAATTTTCCTCTTTAAATTACATGAAATTAAGTAAACTAAATACTGATAAGAAGACCAACAATTTTGAACAATTGAGATCAGTTTTAAAGAAATCCAAACTTTTAGAACCATTAACCATAATGATTAAAAGTTCAACATGCAACAAAAAAACAATACATCATTTCTAATAAGCAACATCAGACCCGAATCAGAGAAACACCCAAACAAGAATTAGAGAGAAACCCAACATAATACACCCAATTTTGAAACAAACAAATAAAAATTTCTCATTCACAACAAGCTACAGTGATGAAAGTATGAACCCTAATTTAACAGAAAAAAAAAACAAAATCTATTCTCAAAACCCTAAGAAATTGAAATCAAAACTGAAGCAAAAAACGAATTTCCATAGAATAAATCGCAATTTTTTTGATTTTTCTCAGTTCCAAATACTCTAACGACAATGAACAGAAAAAAATTCGATTTTAAAACTAAATCATACCTTTTTTTGTGCTCAGTTAGCCTAAATCGTAAGTGAAGTTAATGAAATACCTGTTTCATAATCTAGAAAGCATCTTCAAGTCACCCAATCCATTGCTTTGCTCTTCTTTTTCTCTTTTACAAACCGCACTAAATTGAAAAACTGAGACGAAATTGAAAATTGGGTATGCAACTGAATGAATCTGAGACGAAATTGAAAAAATAAGAAATCTCTGAAGATTGAGAGGGAAGGAAGTTATGGAACTGAATAACTTTTCTTTAAGATTTGAGAAAGAAAAGAGGCGGAGATCACGAACTCCTTCTAAAATATTGTGACGGAAAAAACGAGAAAAAGGGGTAAATATCTTTGTTGAGGTGGCAGCAGTTGAGGTGGCAGCTGACTCTGCCAAATTTAATTGCTGAGGTGGTAGCTATAGGGTCCAGACCTTTCTAAATAAGGGTATAAATGTCTATAAAACCCCAAAAGGGTGTTATTAGTATATTTCACTTAAGGGTGGCAGTTTTAGAAGCTTGTTTTCAGAGGGGGCTATGTTTACACATTA